>JBBBDQ010000667.1:0-212500 GCA_037127315.1 Ascarosepion bandense
AGCTCTCTCTCTCTCTCTCTCTATATATATATATATATATGTATATATATATATATATATATACTCGCAGTAGAGCCCGGCGTTGCTCGGGTGTAATGAAAGCTTTGAAATTAATCTATGGTCCTGGAGCTCAGACTCTTTGGACATTGGCACGAAAGACTAAAAAGCAATAGTTGTTAATTCATAGTGTTAATTTATCTTGGTTATTAACAAAAATCAGAAATAAAATTTATCTTGGTGTCTATTCAATTCTGTCATGTCTGTGTGTATGTATGTATATATATATAAACTTATTTATAAATGGAACTTTGTCTGTGTGTGTATCGGTTACCTATAGACTCCGAAACGGCTGAACCAATTTTCTTGAAAATTTACACAGTTGTACTATAAGCGTCTGCGAGTGTTCTTAGCTAGCTTTTGTGTCGAGGTACCCCCGATAAATATCGAAAATCGATAATCGAAAAAAATCAGGTTATAGAAGGAGTGGTCCGATTTTAATCAAATTTGATACACTCATAAACAAAAACAAACTATATTCAGAAGTCTCAAGGTTGCAGTTCTTACAATAGTGCAGAAAATTAATATATATATATATATATATATATATATATAAAAGGCAAGATGTGTGTGTGTGTGTGTGTCTCTGTCTGTTTATCTGCCTGTATGTCTGTTTTTTTCAGCACTTTTATTTTAGTTTTTGCTTCGGGTTTGGCTCTAAGTAGGTATAATTGTAGTTCTTAGTCTCAGCCATGATACCATTTACTCAGAGGTCTTATCTAGTCTTCAAAATTCAGTTTACGACGAAAAAAACTTATTTGATATCGATACCAGGAAGTCAAAATTTGACTTACATCCATTCATTTTTCTTTCAGTCTACGGTTTCGCTTTAACTGGAAACAACTATTGCTTTTTTGTTTTTCGTGCCAACGTCTAAAGAGTCTGAGCTCCAGGACCATGGATTAGTTTTAAAGCTTTTATTACACCCGAGCAACGCCGGGCTATACTGCTAGTGTAAGTAAAAGTAAACATTGAAGTCAACAATTAGAAGCAACAGTCTGTTACCTCTGGGTGTTTCCTTCAATGTCCATTTATATAAAATATGAAGATACTGTTTATAAAGGGTTTGAAGTTCCAATCAGCTGAAGACGGCTAGAGCATATAATGGCCAAAACATTGTGAATAGGGCAATGAAGATAAGGACACCATTTTGAACATTGCAAATAGTTTAAGTAAACGAAAGACACAAGTTATAAAGATTTTCCCACAGGAGGTAGCCACTTCTTTCTGTAGTAGACAGTTTATCAAACAATGCTACAAGACCTACTAAATCCATAGCTTGGAGTGGGGAGATGCTTTCATGCCTTTTGCAAAAATGCCTTTGCCTGTAAGTGAATTTACCGAACAAGTCTAAAATTTAATTGCAGCTTTCCGATTTCTCATTCCGAGGCATCATCCATTTATATTTAAGTAAATAAAGAAACAATTATATTTGTGGTGATACCGACCGAACAAAAGCGATGGACCGGATGTTTGCACCCTCACGACCAAAAAGCAAATGACCAAAAGTCGTCGGTGCGCATCCCGGCTTCGCGCAGATGTTCCGGTTGAAAACTAAAAATTAATTAAATATTAAATTCCAGTTCGCGAGCCGACACGAATTTTATTTATCGGCCAATGGGAAGCCCAGAATCAAATACGGATAAGAATTCCCAAATGATCTGCTGCGATCCAAAAAGAAGATATAAAAAGCCGATACAGAAAGCATCGCCAGACAGAAAGACCCAAACGGACTGACTCGAGAGAGAGAGAGAGAGTCGTGTAATCAGTACCCCCTTTGACCTACGTCAAGCGGCTTACTATGCTAGCCTCCCACCCCTCTCATCTTATCTTCGCTGTCTCAAAACTACTTACTGACCCAAAGAGAGGATACATCAAAGACATTCCTTACTTAGAGCGCTCCCACATTCCTAAGCATTAATTCTCTTTCAGCATTTTATTGCCATGAACATTTTAACGTCCGTTGAATCTATACTTAAAGTATTACTTTAATTGTAAAAACCTTAATTAATGTGTATATATAAAATGTAATTTTTCAACTCAGTTTGCTTTTCTTGATTTATAATCATTTTATGACTTATAGTGGGCTGTCAACAACGAGGACAAATTCTGTTAATCTGCAACAACATACTACTACCCCCACTATAAACTGGAAGAGAATGGATAACCCACTATATATTAACAAAATATGCATTTGACATGTTTTCCTTTCTTCTGACTAATCTTGGATAAAGTTTCATGAAGAAAATGTACAATGCAAGTATCTAAAAATCAAACTATATATATATCTCACCCTGATTGAAAACTCGAAGAATGGTAGACTTTGAAAAACAGTAGCTACTCTGGCAGCTACGCATCGTTCATTCAGAATTAAAACACTCTCAGCTATTGGGCGTGTATAATGATAATATACACGCTAAAAAGTCTGCCTCCTCCTACCGAGCGCCCGTAGCTCAGAGGTAGAATCGCCGACTGACGCCAGTTCGGTCGGGTTTCAGTCCTGGGTCAAAAGCAATCGGCTGTCTAACCGTACTGATGAGCTGTGGTACGGCGAAACAGATATGTCTGCGGATGGCGCTATATATATATATATATCCGAGTGAGTATAGAATGAGGAGAGAAAAAAGAAAAAATTTTTTCTGTCCAAATCATAAATTTAAAACAGTGCTCGATATATGGTGTATAGAGCAGTGAATATTTATTATAAATTATGTTTTAGAACATGTACATAATTTCTTCTACGATATGTAGAAATTATGTCAGTCAGTTAAGTGCCATACGTGATACACGCTTGGGCGATCATGTCTCGAAAGAGACATGACTGACTGGGCAGGAGATTATCCCGCAGTAGGTTGCCATTGCTTTCTGCGGTAGACTGGTTGCCGACCAAGGCTATAGAACCCAATCTGTCCTGCTATTTAACCCATAACTGGAAGGAAGAGACAGATTAATACCTTTCCCAAGGGTATTTGAGCTTAAGTGAATACAATGGATTCAACTGGAATTTGAACTCGGCTCCCCGGTTTCTCGTTCCGAGCTGATATCCACTGTACCACAAAGCACATCCTGTACATGTTTTATATATATATATATATATATATATATATATATATACTCTCTCTCTCTCTCTCTCTCTCTCTCGGTTTTTTTTTTTTTTTTTAGATATTCTACAATGTCATGGGTAATACGTATTTCGCAGCAGGAAAAAAGCTGCTCGTCAGACCCAAAAGATGCAGCAGTTAATAATATTCAAAATAATCTCGAAAAGAATTACAGACACTCACGTGTCTGTATAGAAAATAGACATTTGTAACGGTAATCTAAAAAAAAAAAAAATTCCTCGCTCATACAAAAAAAACCAAAGAGAGAAAGAAAAAGAAAAATATAGAAAATTGATAGGCGGAAAGAAGAGAAAGAAAAAGAAAAGAAAGGGAAGGAGAACGAACAATATAAAGAGAAAAGAAGTTAAAATTAACGTCTATTATATTATATTACGCTGTTAAATTAAATAAATTAATTTACCATTGAGTTCTTTTGAGTTCGTTTCTATCGGAATTTACCTGACTTATATACCAAGTATTCTACGTTTTATATATATATATATATATATATATATATCTCAGTTTGCAACAAATGCAGAACAGAAAATGATATCAGTGAATCAAATACAAGATTCCATCTTCAGTTTAATAACCATTAGAAATCAAAGACAACAACATCAATTTCTTATCAACCGAAATGTGATGCTTCATTTTAATATAATAATTTATATGAGAACAAATATCTAAAATACTAAATAATAATGTCTGTTTATACTTCGGAGATGAGGTAGTATTTATACAATTTACACATACTTCGGACTATTGTCCTCATCTTCATTGCCATTATTATGACGTTTCGGCCATTGTATGCTCTGGCTTTCTTCAGGTGCTAGGAATTTCGAAGCAAACCCTTTATTATGATCACTGGAGTATATCATTTTTATTCTATGATATATGCCACTTCTGGTAGACATGTAGTTATCTCCCCTTAACTCTCTAAGTTATTTGTTCACCACAGTTGTAACCACAAGGACACATGGCCCCAGTGGATATTGACGTTGGTTAGTTCCAAAGACTTGACCCAAGAAGTTATGCGTTCAATATCAGGTTACAGAAGTGGTGAACAGATAACTTTGAGAGTTAAGTTAAAGGGAGATAACTATATGGTAACCAGAAATGGCATCACACGCGGAATTAGAATGATATACACGAGTGATCGTAATAAAGGGTTCGGTTTGAAATTTCTGGTACCTGAAGAAAGCCGAAACGTCGTAATAATAGCAGTAAAGATAAGGACAATAGTCCGAACAATGTCAATCAATTAAGTGCTATACGTGATACACGCTTTAGGCGATCATGTCTCGAAAGAGACATGACTGACTTGGTGGTAGGTTGCCATTGCTTTCTACGGTAGACTGCTTGCCAGCCAAGGCTATAGAACCCAGTCTGTCTTATTATTTGCCCCATAACTGGAGGGAAGAGACGGATTAATACCTTTCCCAAAGATATTTGTGCGTAAGTGAATGCAAGGAATTCAACTTGAATTCGAACTCGGCACCCCGATTTGTCGTTCCGAGTCGATATCCACTGCGCCAAAACGCACATCCCCGAACAATGTAAATAGACTAAAAACAGGAATTTAGGCATACTCATTGAATAATGCAGTTTTCACAAAAAGCCATCTACAAATCTTACACAAGCCCATAACTGCTAAATTTAATCAGTAATAAGAATTATTTTCTAACCTCTCTCTCTCTCTCACACAAGCGAGACGTGGTAAACCTCCCACTGCTCTATCGCTCCTTCCATCGCAAATGTTCGCACGAATTACATTTTTTTTCCGCTAGGTTTAACCTTCAGGGGCAAGACTCGTCATACCATTTACATTGTAGCAATGTTGAACCAGCTCTCCCAGTGGATTAAGTTGTAAGACAAGGTCGGTTTTTTAAGTGGGGAACACGTATTCGAAAAGCTCGGTTCAATAGTCAAATATGACCCAGTCACCGTTGCCGCGATAACTTGGGTACAGTCGCTAATCCCTCACATTCCCTCCGTATTTTATCAGAGTTAAGTTCCCGCTTCTCTGTGGAACAGACTCCCGAGGAGATGTTTACCCTGATCACTATAATCTTTACTTGTTCAAGTGCTGTGGAGTAAATAAAAACACACTCCGGAAATCACAAATAAACTGGGGAAGATGCCTTAAATAAAGAAGTCAAAAGAGACTTTTGGGACAAAGTTCCGAGAGAATTCTCGGAGAGTGTTCGCTAAAGTGGCGTTGTTAATCTGGCGAGACATAATATTATAACCGTTAGTAGTGAATTATAACAGTGGCAACGAGAAATTTAAACTTATACGGAGTAGGGAAAAAATCTATTATGTGGTCCACATAAGCGATGTGAAATTAGAACCACAGTGTATTTTTTTTCTTTGCTGTGCATAAAAAAATATTCTTAAATATGGAAGACTTATTAGCACACAAGCTGGAATCGTTAACAAGGAGTGAAAAAGATTCAACTTAAACGAGCTGACTCCGAATATGTTTGAAGGAGTCATTTTCATTGAAGGGTTAAAGGTGAAAAAAAGACACTAAAAACGTACGAGAATCCTAACAAAGGTGAAAAAGAATTATAAACACAAGAAGAAATATTGGATGAATATCAAAGAATCCTCAGCCTTGCTTATTCGCAGGCCAAATAAAAATGCGGAAAAAGAAAAATTAACCCATGTTTCAAAAGTAGAAGGTTACATCACGAAAACGACTGTCCCTTTAAGAATTAAAGTGCTACAAGTGTGAAAAAAAAAACATAAAAAGTCACACTGTTAAACCAAAACGATGAAAAGTTCTCACAGAAAAAAATGTCGTACACAGCGTTGAGACGGAAAAATAATTCCAGAAATCTATAGAAAATCTGTGCCTGAGAAAATTAATCATGTGGCTGTTAAAATTCAACTAGGCAATGGTTGCTATATCACAATGATCAATGAAGTCACATGGAAAGCAGACGGAAAACCTATATTAAAAAAGTATTTAGAACGTGGTGTATCGGGTGAGAAATTATTTGTTATTGGCGAAATGACATGAAACGTTTCATTTCATAGCAAGTGCTTAAAAGCTAAGGCTTACATTTGAAGAAAAAAATACGATACTGACTGGAAGGAATTATTCGAGTTATGGTATTTAATTATAAATATGTATTACAAAAATATAAGGGAACAAGTAACCAGTTTGAATTTTCATTTTTTTTTAAGGAATAATTGAAAAATGCTTTCTTGATTTTCTGTTCCGAAGTGAAAACAAAATTTCAAGTCGACGCCAGTATTTAAACCGAAACTTAGTGTACCGTTCGTGGCCTTGGATCAAATCAACGAGGAATTAAACGGACACAAAAAAATGACCATTCCAAATAGGCGGCAGCAGCAGTGTATGTGTAACGAAAGACATGAGTTACCTCGGAATTCGAAACGAGCGCGAACGCATCTTGCCTGCAATATAACAACAAAAAAAGAAATATGGCCGCTATTGAAGATACACACAATTTATGAGTGCTATCTCGTCCAAAACGAGACGATGTTTGTGCAAATGGAAATTTTGGCCGTCTTGGAATGGCATAAAAAGCGGGGTGCCAGTAGCGTTGGGGAAATTCGTTTTTTCGGTGAACTGCGTGTATGAAAGGTGGACGTGCGGGTTGACAATCAGACTGACAAAAAGGAAGTAGGAGCGGCTTAGTTTGTGTCTGTTTCACAGCTGTACCGTGTAACGGCCGAGAAAGGAAAACCTGAAATCGAGCGTCACACTGCACTTTTTGACCCCCCCCCCCCCCCCATATCATCATTTTTTTTTACTCCGTGATCAAGACTGCACAGAAATTTTATAGGGTCGATTTAAAAAAAAAAAAAAAAAAAAAAAAAAAATCCGTTTTTTTAACTGTTTTTCTCATCAAGCATTTATTTGATCTAAAAGCTGAATAATATATACTAAATATTTTTATTATTAATATTGATGCATTTTTATCTCTTTAGTCTGTTCCATCTGCCTACTATATATATATATATATATATATATATATTGTTTTATACTTAGGCTTTGGTCCTAATAGGGTTAGACCAGTACACATTTGTATTAAAAAGTGTTCTATACAATTATCTTGTAGAACTTTTAAATATTTTCCATTTTTAAACGAGTTATTTCGATACTCAGGTTTCTACTATGAGTGGTGTCTTCAGGCGATTTTTGTAACTAAAAAACTATTAAAAATCGCCTGAAGACACCACCTGAGTAGCGAAATAACTCGTTTAAAAATTGAAAATATATATATATACATATATATATATATATATATAGCACAAATGAAAAACAATCTGCTTTTAAAAATAAAGAAAAAAACATTAAAAAACTGATACAATTAAATTAAAAGCTGATATTTTGATCCTCCGACTCCACCCCACGAATGATGGATTTGTCAGTTGCAGGCCGAATATGATTTTCATCTCCAGTCGGTATCAAGTGGAAACAATGTCAATTATTCCACGATCAATAAGTAAGCATGCATTCAACTGAATTTATTAGACTCAAAATGTCTAAAAGAAAAAAAAAAACAAAAAACAATGTTTAAAAAAAACTATTTGTTATGGAATCAATAGAAAATGTTTGTATAAAGCCTGATGTACAGCGCTTGGCATTTGAAGAACAAGAATTTCGAGAGAATAATGGCGAAAAAATATAGTTTTAAAGATGAAAATGAATATAAATGGGAAATTATATCTTTTACAGAGGTTTTTTTTTTGCTAGTACTTTTACACCAAGCAAGGCAGAAATGCCATTAGTACGCTGGGTGGGGGTCTGCAGGGAGATTAACGGGAAGATCGATGTTCTAGCATTTCTTTTGCATTTCTAATTTGTCTAACTCTTCTGGCTTCTTGCTTCCCAGTTAATTTTGATCTCTAAAAATTTAAATGCTACCTCAATTGTTCTATCCTGGCTACATACTTTTTTTATTGCTCCCTCTCCTTAGTGAAGGATGTGCGTTGTGGTGCAGTGAATATCGATTCAGAGAGACAAATTGTGAAGCCGAGTTCGAATTCCAGTTAAATTCCTTGCATTCATTTATGAACAAAAACCCTTCGGAAAGGCATTAATCCGTTTCTTCCCTCCAGTTTTGGATTAAAAAATAAAACAGATTGAGTTCTATAGCCTTGGTTGGCAACCAGTCTACCGCAGAAAGCAATACCAACCTACTGCGGAATAATCTTCTGCCCAGTCAGTCATGTGTCTTTCAAGACATGATCACCCAAACCGTATATCACGCATGGCACTTAACTGACTGACTGAATATTATAGTTAAAAACATGATTAAGGGTTTCCTTGGGCATAAAGTTGGGGATCAGTCTTATATTTTTATGAAGTAATAAACTGATCCCCCACTAATTACTACTTAATCATATAATACATCTCTTCCTCCTCTAGCTATGAGTCAAATAACAGAACGGATTGAGTTCTATAGCTTTGGCTGGCAACCAGTCTACCGCAGAAAGCAATGGCAATCTACTGCTGGATAATCTTCTGCCCAGTCAATCAGGTCTTTTTCGATACATAATCGCCTAAACTGAAGTTCCTGGGACATGCAATGAGGAAGGAGAGCCTGGAGAACCTGATACTGACTGGACAGATAGAAGGAAGGAGAGACAGAGGAAGGCAGCGGATAACATATTTGCAGGGACTGATCAGGTGGATGACGGAACGGGGGTTGCCAGGAGCAACAGGAGCAAACATACTAAGAGCCACAAGGAATAGGGAGACGTGGAGAGCCATGATCGCCTACGTCCTGAAGGGACAGGGCACATAGAAGAAGAAGAAGAATCGCCCAAAGCGTGTATTAAGTATAGCACTTAACTGACTGACTCCTTAATTTTTTTCTCATATCCTTTCACACACTGTAATCCCTCGTGTCTTCGTAGTTCTTTACTGCTTTGTTTGGGAAAAGATTAAAAGAATATAAATATCTAGATACACTGGTAGTCGAAATTTGAATTCAAGCTCGGCTTTAATATTTTTAGAGAGAATTTAAGTTGTTGGACGATTAATTTAAGAGGGAAAAGGTGTCGTATCACGCTTAAATTCATGTAGTTGGAGACACCGGTGAAAAGGGCTTGTTAGAGCAATTGCTATGAATTTTTTTTTTTTAAAGACAGAGAGAAACTACGTCGAGCCAGTAAAAGGCGAGATGTCTACGCAGGAACGATTACACCACAGATCCTTGTTTGGAATTTGTCAAGAACCTTGAGATGAACAACAAGAACAGTATAGCAGCATTGGTATGGAGAAGGAAGCATCCCAGAAGTTGAGTAAAGTATTAAGAAACAGGACAATTTCGCTAGAAACTAGGAAGAAAGTACTGGAATCCTACGTGCTGAAGGGACAGGGCACATAGATGAGGAAGATAGCAACAGTATTCAATGCATGGACAAATAGTAATTTTATAAATGTCTAAGATGAAATCTGACGAGAAGAATCATTCACTCTTGCATGTACCTTGTACAAAGGTACACTCTTGCATGTACCTTTGTAATCTACTCGTCCTAGGTATAAAGATGAACTACATCCGGCAGCAATGCCTCTTATCGGGAGGTTTTGAGGAGCTTGGCACCATCTCTTAATTGCTGTTCTTCTGTAGTGTGGGGATGCGTGTTCCTTGAACGCCGGGAGTCACCAGTGTAGCGTAGGGAGCTGGTTAATGTTTCTCTGATTCTGCCTTGTGTCAGACTTAACCGAAATCCCTACAGCTTACAAGTTTTCTGAAGAGTTATCATCATCAGAAGGTTGGTTGTCGACAGATTGGAATATATGGAATTGTGTGGAATAGCGTAAGAAGAATAGAATATACATTTTGCATTTTAAAATAGAAATTTATTAAAAGGAAAGAATAACACAAGTTGTAGAAGTTAATGTGCAATTAGAAACATTATTAAGAGGTTAAGGGTAGAGTTTGTAAAAAATGTTCGTAGTAGTAATTGTTGAAAGGGTTAAGGAGAAAGAGAACAAGGTGCGACCTGACCATATCTCCAGGTTGGTTTGAAGTTGCCGTTACATGTTAGTTGTTTCGTCTCGCGGCACCCATCTGTGACTCTTGACTGACGCAGAGATTATTTATATAGTCTTTTTGAATGTAGCACTGGATCGCTAAGTCCTCAAGTCCTGTAAGTCCCTCTCATTGGTCAAAAATCATTTTAACACCTACTTGCGAAATCTGGTTTCGACCTTTTCGTTAAGCACACGGTCAATCCATTTTCTATTTGTGAAAACCAGGAGTTCACACGTCGTTGTGAATTTTTGTAAAAGTGAAGAAGAGAGTTGATTTTAATTAATTTCTTATCCGCTACAGTTCTTAGGGCCACCATGACACGGGGTGGCAGCATTTGTTAGGATTTCATTATGGGCAAATAGTGACATCTCAGAAATTGGGGTCAAATCCTTATATAAACATACATTTTTGTCGTGAAAAATTAGCAAGACATTGCAAAAGAAAGAGAAACATTATTAGCAAGACATTAACGGAAAAGAAAATTGAAAATTACCAAAGGTCACAATAAAATTAAATTTTCGCCTTAAATGACCCATAAGAAGTTGATATGCCATTCAAGAAGCAAGACCAAATTCATAATCTTCACTTCCGCCTCTTCCAGTCCTTTCTACATCATCCTGCATCTCTTGTTCTTTTCCTTTCTCTCTACCTTCACAACTGTCTTCACCCCTGTTCCCATTCTTCTCTTGCCCTTTCTTTGGCACCCCCTGTAACTTGTATGTCTTTCGCTTCATTCTCCTCTTCTCCAAAACTTTTACTCTTATGTAGCCCCCTGCGCATCAGTGGGGGTCCCGCCTTGCTTGGGGTGAAACAAAACAAAACGAAACAAAACATCATCTTTAAGTTTTTCTTGGGTGAAATTTTCTTGTCTCAGATCATTATTTATGTTCAGCAAACATCATTCAGTAACCTTTGAACTTGAGTGGCTCTTTCGGCTTTGTGTTAGGGGAAAAAATTAAGAGCAAACAGAAAAAAAAATTGTAATGTCTTTAAATGTGGATATTTTTCTTTCAAAAAAGTGATAAAAATTCTCTATTCCTTCTTGGATGGGATAACTACCTGTCATCCGGTTGTCACATTTGCATATCTGAAACTAGCAGTATAGCCCGGCGTTGCTCGGGTGTAATGAAAGCTTTAAAACTAATCCATGGTCCTGGAGCTCAGACTCTTTGGACGTTGGCACCTGAGACTAAAAATCAATAGTTGTTTCCAGTCAAAGCGAATCCGTAGACTGAAATAAAAATGAATGGATGTAAGTCAAAGTTTGATTTCCTGGTATCGATATCAAATAAGTTTTTTTTCGTCGTAAACTGAATTTTGAAGGCTAAATAAGTCCTCTGAAATAAGTAAATGGTATCATGGCTGAGACTAAGAACTACAATTATACCTACTTAGAGCCAAACCCGAAGCAAAAACTAAAATAAAAAGGCTGAAAAAAATACAGACATACAGGCAGATAAACAGACACACACACAAACATCTTGCCATATATATATCTCCGAGTGAGTATAGAATGAGATAATCGATTTTATGCACTATTGTAAGAACTGCAACCTTGAAACTTCTGAATATCGGTTCTTATGTTTTTGTTTATGAGTGTATCAAATTTGATTAAAATCGGACCACCTCTTTCTATAACCCGATGTTTTCGATTATCGATTTTTATCGGGGGTACCTCGACACAAAACCTAGCTAAGAACACTCGCAGACGCTTATAGTACAACTGTGTGAATTTTCAAGGAAATCGGTTCAGCCATTTCGATGTCTATAGGTAACGGACACACACACACACACACAAAGTTCCATTTATAAATAAGTTTAGATTTAGATAAACAATCCAGTTGAAATTAGAACTTCCCTCTCTGATTAAGAATTCATTTAATCATCATATTTAAGCAACATCGAGCCCGGTCAATACCTATTAGAAACAAACGTTTGAACTAGATACTCGAGTTTCAGGCTATTGCAATCATAATCATCAGAAATAGTGACTAGTGTTCAGGGGGTAATCGGCACTGCTTATGTGTTGTCCTGGAGGAGAACAGGGTTTTTTTTCTTTAATCCATCATATACGCTGCCATTCAGTCAGTGAGTTAACTGCCATATGCGAAACACGCTTGGACGATCATGTCTTTTTCGAGACATGATTGACTCGGCAAAAGGTTTTCACACAGTAAGTTGTCATTACTTTCTATGGTAGACCGGGTGCTAACGAAGGCTATTGAACCTAATCTGCTCCGTTATTTAACCCATAGTTGGAAGGAGAAGAGATTAATACCCTTTATTTGCTATTTTATCAACATTTACTTTTTTCTACCTACATTTATTTACGTTACAAATTAAACTTATCACAATTGACTGTTAAAGGAGAACAAATTACGATTTTGGTGTCATTCTGGGGTTTTCTTTAGTCTAAATTCAAGAATTTGTTTTGTCCATGCTAAGCCTTTGATAAATTACTATATAAAATTCACTATTTTGTACCAAATGTTGAATGTGTTAAAATTATTCAACTTTTTAACAAGATCTCCAGTCGATGTTAAAATCTGCTGCACATCCTACTGTATAAAATGCTGGTGTCCCGCAGGGTTATATCCTAGGCCCCGACGCTCTTATTTTCATAAATCATCTCCCAGACGAGATATTCTTGCTTTTCTGACGGCTACAACCTCCAGGAATTCAAATGCAATGTCAATACCCATTTCTTAACCACTTGACCCTAGTTCTTTCCTCACCACCCTGTATATCCTTTCCTTTCTCTCCACCTTTGCAACTGTCATCACACCTGTATTCCCATCCTTCTCTTGCTCCTTTCTAACTGGTTCGTCTTTCTCTTCACTCTTCTACTTAATCTTTTTACTCTTATGTAGCGCCCTGCACATCAGTGGCGTTACCGCCTTGCTCGGTGTGATACGATTAAAAAAAAAACATTGTTGAATTTTTAAGAGGGAATGATCTATTATGGCTTGTTTCTAATTTGTATTGAGATACATTGTATTTATTTTCAATTATTCTAGTTGATTTGTTTGCCTATATTGTATATGATCCATTATTGTGCATGATTAGGTGACAATAAAATTTATATTTTATATGAATACTACCTTATGAACATTAAGAGTAGAGGCCAGTATTATAGATTTGGAATGGGGGTTGCAGAAGACCCTTGCACCGGTTATATTCATTAACATAAAAATACCCTTGTGTCTTTCTATTACTGTTTGAGGATTAGGACGTTTGGATTTTTAATATAAAACGTAACTGACTAATACTAGTACATATATAAGAAATCTATTTATGTTGGATATAAAAGTTTTGTGCGGATCCTCATTACAATTCACAGAAAAGCTATCTTGGTACATCACTCCATTTTTCCATAGTCAAGTGATCTATTTCGGACCAAACTTTCTTGCTGTTTATTACAGGAAGATTACAAAAATACAAGAGAATAATCCCTTTTAACGAAATATTTATATTATTAAAAAGACACTTCATTCTCTCTGCCTCTTTCTGTTCCCCCCTTCCCAAGACGAAGGAATAGTTTATAGCACTATCATAATATTGGTTAGCTCAAAACTTTGCGAGATTGAAGAGTTTTTTCAGTGAACTCATAAGCATATTAGAGAGTATTGCTATGTAATATTCATTTTTCAATATGGCAGTGAACGCTGGACAAACTCCTCAAAAATGAAGGAGAGACTAGAAGTAGCCGAAATATTGTTCTACAGAAGGATGCTGGGGATACCATGGACCGAACATGTGAGCAACGACGAGGTTTTGGAGAGGATGGAAATAAAAATGAAATTAAAAGGAAACACCATGAAAAGACTACTAATGTTCCTGGGACATTTAATGAGGAAGAAGGACTTGGAGAATCTGATACTCACAGGTCAGAGAGAGGAAAAGAGAGATAAGGGAAAGCAACGCGTAACGAACTTGATGGACTTGAGCAAATAGATGGCAGAGCAGGGTTTGGGTGGTGTAACAGGAGATAGCGTGCTAAGAGTCACTAGGGATACAAAAGATGTGGAAGGCCATGACCGCCTACGCCCTAAAGGAACACGGCACATAAAAGTTTTGTTTTGGTTAAATTTTAAGAACCTTTTGTTTTTGGTGCGTGAGTTGAATCTTATTGAAGAACGTTCAGAATGGAATTAAGAGATGTTGTCATTTAATAAATCATAGTTTTGATCTACGGATCAAATCCACCAGCAGGAAGAATGCATCCATTTCCTGCAACTAAGGCAAAGGTCAGTGACTGAGATTTCAGCTGCATGAAATGTCATAACTGGCATTGATGACAAGGAAAACAATGTTCAACTAATCACAGCCTCGTAATCAGTGACAGAAATGATAAGAGCAGAAAGAAAAGGACAGGAAAAAAGACAAAACAACGACAGAGAAAAAAACAAATACATGACAAAAGATGAAAGAATAAAAGAAAAGATGAAAGAATAAAAGAAAAGAAAAAGAATAAAAGAAAAGAAAAAGAATAAAAGAAAAAGAAAAAAGAATAAATAAAAGAAAAAAGAAAACAAAAGAAAGACCAACAAAAAAGAAACAACAAAAAGGGTAAAAAAAAAGAACAACCGAAAGAAGGAACAACAAAAAAGGAAGATCAAGACAAAGGAAAAAGAAAAAAAAAAGAAAAAGAAAAAAAAAAGAAAAAAAAACAAAAAACAAACACCAAGAACAAAAAAAAAGAACAACAAAAAAAATGAACCAAACAAAAAATAAATGAACAACAAAAAAAAAATGAACAACAAAAAAAAAAAAATGAACAACAAAAAAAAAAAATGAACAACAAAAAAAAAAAAATGAACAACAAAAAAAAAAAAATGAACAACAAAAAAAAAAAAGAAAAACAAAAAAAAAAATGAAAAACAAAAAAAAAATGAAAAACAAAAAAAAATGAAAAACAAAAAAAAATGAAAAACAAAAAAAAAATGAAAAACAAAAAAAAAATGAAAAACAAAAAAAAAATGAAAAACAAAAAAAAAATGAAAAACAAAAAAAAAATGAAAAACAAAAAAAAAATGAAAAACAAAAAAAAAAATGAACAAAAAAAATGAACAACAAAAAAAAATGAACAACAAAAAAAAAATGAACAACAAAAAAAATGAACAACAAAAAAAATGAACAACAAGAAAAAGGAACAACAAAAAAAGGAACAACAAAAAACAGGAACAACAACAACAAAAAACAGGAACAACAACAACAAAAAACAGGAACAACAACAAAAATGGAACAACAACAACAACAACAAAAAACAGGAACAACAACAACAAAAAACAGGAACAACAACAACAAAAAACAGGAACAACAGAAAAAGGAACAACAACCAAAAAGGAAGAACAAAATAAAGAACAACAGAAAGAACAACAGAAAAAGAAAAACAATAAAAAAAGGAAAATCTTCCAAAATCTAGAACAACAAAAAAGAAGAGCAACAAAAAAGGAAGAGCAAAAGAAACATAGAAATTATTTAATTGATGAATTCATGAATTGGTTGCAGTATAACTGGAAAAGAAATTTCAAAGAATTCGGAAAATATTTAGCTCAGAAAAATGATTGACCTCCGTTTGGTAGATACAGAAATTTAATATTTCAGCAATTAAAAATGGATCGAGTGGGAAGAAAAGACATCCAAGAAACAGATCGCAATATTTCTGGATTCTCATGCAAAATTCATTTCATCTCTGCCTGTAAATAAATTTATGTGAATTTGATTAAATGATTTTTAAATTCTTCCTCTTTTTTTTTCATATTTAGGCAGAGGACAATATACAAGTTTCATTCCTACATTTAATAACACAAAAATACCCGACCTTGATCATCTTCTAAATAGCCTTCTTTGAACCTGGAAGGCTCATCCAAGCATTCTTTCTACAACAGCCTGGGATTGCCATCAGCTCCCCTGTCTCATTCTCCTTAGCTTTTCAGTCATGCTTAGGTGATCATATCTCCAACGACACATTACTGAATGGGCAGAAGATTTTCCCGCAGTAGGTTGCCATTGCTTTCTACAGTAAACTGGTTGCCAACCAAGGTTAGTGAACCCAATCTGTCCTCCGACTTAACCCATAGCTGGATGAAAGACACGGATTGATATCTTCTTTAATGGGTATTTGTGCGTAAGTGAAAGCAACGAATTCAACTGGCATTCGAACTCGGCTCTCTGATTTCTCGTTCTGAGGACATATCTACTAAACCACAACGCACGCTTTTAACATACGAAAAAAAAGAGGCAGAAAGTCTAAAAAAAAAAAAATTCTTTTTTTTGGCCAGAATATCATGTCAGAGACAAACTAAAGAGATTGCTGAATAATCAGATAGTGGCGGGTGGGATTTGAGACTATATCAAGTCTAGAACTTGAGCTGAAGTAAATCCTCGTTGGCTTACTCCTACCGACGGTCCCTCCGTGTAACGCGAAGACTCTCCGACTACTCTCCTAATCCACACAAGCGTCACCGTGGAAGACTACAAATATTAGATTATATTTGTATATATACATATTCCTCGTTGTTTTCCAGAGGTAGTATATAGCCACCTAACAAGATGAAAGCAAATCTTTGCCTAAATGTCGACTTGGATACAACGTATTAGGAATTCATATATATATATATATATATATATATACACGAAAAATCTATAAGTGAAAGATCTATTTATTTGCTAGTGTTTTAGCCTCTTTCCCTGACGATCCGTAGGGTGAAACCGCGGTAGGTTGTGGCTCACTTATAGATTTTTATTGTTCTTGCTCTACTCCCGTACTTTCGTATCGAGCACTTTTTCTGGTGCTTATGTTTCGTCTTGGGTTTTTTTCTTTCCTGCGGATGCTTGACTGTTCTTGTTCCGTTGGTTTCTTTTTTTCATCCCCAATATCCGACGACATATTTCTCGTCTGATTTTGACGGATTTAGGTTCTGTTTGTTGGCATTTTTTCGAATATTTATGTTTATGTTGATTAGTGTAAACTTACGGATTCTAGTTTATATATATATATATCTATCCTTTAAGCATGAAGAATATTATTGACCATTCTCAGTTTCAAAATTTGAAAAATGAACAATATTTTTCTACAATGAAAGTTCTGTGTATAAATGCAAAAATAAGAAAAATACATAAAAAAAAACCATATTTACCACCAGCAATGAAATGTCGAGTTGTCCTTTGAAGGATTTTATTTTGTAACAAGTATCAGCTCAGATTGAGAAACCGGAAAGCCGAATTTCAGTTAAAATTGCGTTTATTTAGACGTAAATACACCTGGAAAAAGTAGTAATCCATCTCTTCTACCCCCAGCTATAGGTTGAATAGCAGGACAGATTGGGTTTTATAGCCTTGTTTGGCAACCAGTCTACTGTAAAAAGAAATAACCACCTACTGCAAGAAAGTTTTATGTTTAGTCATGTCTCGAAAGGGAGATGATAGCTGACCGATTTATATACAAATTAGAAAAATTCATTGTTTTTTTTACGAAATTCCTGAGTTAGGAATGTTCATCAATATATATCAGGTCAGCTGATATCATGGAAGATGCAACGGGTCAGCTAAGAAAGCCTTTTCTTTTTACTTGATTATTCACATTGTCTTTTTACTGATATACGCTTTCTGAAGTGTGTGTGTATGTATATGAATATATATATATATATATATCTCCGAGTGAATACAGAACGAAGAAATCTTTCCACGTCCAAAACATTAATTTAAAACAGTGCTCGATATATAATTTTCTATATAGAGCTGCGAATATTTATTATAAATTATATTTCAGAACATGTACATAACTTCTCTATACATAATCGCCTGACGAAGCATCGGTACTCCGATGCAGAAACGGACGCGCCTTCGTAGCGATTATATATAGAGAAGTTATGTATATGTTCTAAAATTTAATTTATAATAAATATATATAGGAAAAACTACTCAAAAGTTATAATACATACAGGCTAGAGTTAAATACGGACTTAGGTGTTTTGAATCTTTATAAATATTTCAATATTTAAACATCTTTTAGATACACTTAAAATTTTTTTCTTTAACACAACATTTATAAGTTTAATTAAAGATAGGTTTACGTTTACAAATATTTAAAAAATCTGTCGCTTTCTGCGTCACGTGATGTAAACAATCTCTCGGACGAACGCTCCTCGCGAAAACGCTTCTAATTTAAATTTTAAAATCATTTGTTTCTGATGAAAGGCCGAGGACGGTCTGAAATATCAAACATAATAATAGAAATAAATAAATACTGTCAAAAAAAATACATTTTTAAACTTATAACTTTTTAGAGTAGTTTTTCCTATACATATTAAGACAGTATACGTGGATCATCACTATGATTATATATATATTCACGGGTCTTTCTGTGGAGGACTATTTACGCTCTCACACCCTGATCGAGCACTATGGAAGAATGGTAGACTTTGAAAAACAGTAGCTACTCTGGCATGTACGCATCGCTCATTCAGTGATGGATTAGAGCACTCTGGCTATTGGGCGGGTATAATGACAATATACACGCTAAAAAGTCTGCCTTCTTCTACCGAGCGCTCATAGCCCAGAGGTAAAATCGCCGACTGACGCCAATTCGGTCAGGTTTCAATCAGGGGTTAAAAGCAATCGGAATCTAACCATACTGATGAGCTGTGATACAGCGAAACAGATCTGTCTGCGGATGACTATATATATATATATATCTTAACTTATTTATAAATGGAACTTTGTGTGTGTCCGTTACCTATAGACTCTGAAACAGCTGAACCGATTTACACAGTTGTACTATAAGCGTATGCGAGTGTTCTTAGCTAGATTTTGTGTTTAGGTACCCCCCGCCCGATGAATATCGATAATCGAATAAATCGGGTTATAGAAGGAGTGGCCCGATTTTAATCAAATTTGATTCATTCATAGACAAAGACCTAAAAAAACGATATTCAGAAGTTTCAAGGTTGCAGTTCTTACAATTGTGCAGAAAATCAATAATCTAAACTTATTTATAAATGGAACTTTTTGTGTGTGTGTGTGTCCGCTACCTATAGACTCCGAAACGGCTGAACCGATTTTCTTGAAAATTTACACAGTTGTACTATAAGCGTCTGCGAGTGTTCTTAGCTAAGTTTTGTGTCGAGGTACCCCCAATAAATATCGAAAATCGAAAAAATCGGGTTATAGAAGGAGTGGTCCAATTTTAATCAAATTTGATACACTCATAGACAAAGACAAAAAACGATATTCAGAAGTTTCAAGGTTGCAGTTCTTACAATAGTGCAGAAAATCGATTATATATATATATATATATATATATATATATATATATAAAGGCAAGATGTTGTGTGTGTGTCTGTTTATCTGTCTGTATGTCCTTTACACAAATCTACAATTTTTATAGGATTCTCACCAAACTTCACACAAATATTTTTTAGGCTGAGTCTGAGCTCCAGGACCATGGATTAATTTTAAAGCTTTCATTACACCCAAGCAACGCCGGGCTATACTGCTAGTGTATGTATATATATATATATATATATATATATATATATATATATAGTGCAAAAAAGTGATGGAACACGTAGGTTTTAAACCCACTGTTTTTAAACTCATCACCAGATAAAGGGGCAAACGTAGCTCCGAAACGCGAAAATTTTTGTGTAGTGATACTATGCTTTTATAAACCATTGTAACAACCACTACAATATATACACACCAAATCGGTAGAGTTTCGATCCCGGCCAGAAGCAAGTGGATATGTCTAGCCACACTGATGAGCTGTGATACAGCGAAACGGGCTTGTATGTGGATGAGTTATATATATATATAAGAGAATTAATCTGACATATTTTATTACCTAAATTATTTTTAGCGGTTTGCTTTGCTTAGCATCTATCTAATTTCAATTACTATTGCATTGTTTCTTTCTAGAAGAGATTAAATTAATGCATGCGATCATGTGGTGGATTTTTCCAAAATACAGAATTGGCTTGCTATCAGAGAAATGAATTAACCATAGTCGCTTAAAAAACAAACAAAAAAAAAAACAAAAACAACGCCAAATTCCTATCAATCTGAATGTTGATACTAAAATTGGATAGAGCATTTTATAAACTATATATATATATACTCTTTTCCAAATACACACCCACATATACTACAAATATGCTCATAAATATACACACATCTCTTCATACATACACATGAATATATATGCCCTTCTCTACATACACATCCATATATACACATTACAACTAGACAAACACAAATGTACACCTATACACAAACACATTTATAAATACACGCATGAATGAATACACGTAGACACACCCATATAGTATACATGCACTTATCCATATATAATTGCAAAGCACATGCGCACACACACGGGGGGTGGGTGTGTGTGTGAATACATTTTTCCAATTTAGATAATGGTCAGTAATATGGTTGAAAGCATGAGACTTAAGATTTGAATTGTATTTTTATTTCTAAGTTCCAGACTCATGATCTCTTTCTAAATAAACAAGAATTTATTAAACATTTATTGAGCCATTCTTTTAGCAGTATATCACGATGGCGCATATTGTTTTTTTTTTTTTTTAATCATATCACCCCGAGCAAGGCGGTAACGCCACTGATGAGCAGGGGGCTACGTAAGAGTGAAAAGATTGGAAAAGAGAAAGCCGGAAACCACATCCTAAACAGGAAACAAGGGATGAGCCTCTTCACCTGTTCAATAGACATGGGTGGAGTGTAAACCGGGCGATAGTTTAGTCTAATTCTTTTTTAATCATCTGACCCCAAGCAAGGCATTCTACTGCCACTGTTGCGCAGGGGGTTACATAGGGGAAAGTGATGAAAAAGTGGAGTTAGTTATAGGAAATGTCAGGTGAAGGGTATGAGAATACCGAGGGTGGAGTAGATTGGAAAAGAGTTTGAGAGAATGAATGCGAGTTAATGAGATAGGAGATGTCTATTGACCTTACATTTAAATTCCTGGAGATTGTAGCTCTCGGGGAAGTAAGTATATGACGGGAGGTGCGATAAAAGAAGCCTTTAGAGTAGAAATTGCGGTTACATTTTATCGGTTTCAATGTCAAAGAGTGGGACCTAGTTGCTAATCTAGTAGTTCGTGTAAATTCATTCCTAGGAGACACCAGTGATCTAAGTTCATCAGAGCAGAAGCCGTAAAAGTATTCATAGAAGAGGCACAGAGAAGCCACGTCAAGCCGGTGAAAGAGCGACTGCAGTCGAGCTGCCAAGTCGATATCGATCACATTACAGATTCTCCGTTATATTATGTCAAGAACCCCGAAGTGTATAACGGGGGCACCCGACCAGATGTGGCAGCAGTATTCAATACACGGGCGGATGGTAGATTTTTCTATGTGCAGGATGGACTCAGACGGGAAAACTTCCAGGCCCTGCACAGAGAACCGATTTTCATAGAAGCGGATTTAGTAATAGATTCGATTTAGTCATTCCACTTGAGGTCCGCTGAGAGTGTGAGGCCAAGGAGGCGCAGTGTTTTACTTTCAGGGAGGCTAGCCTGTTCCATGCTAATGGGAGGTAGGAGCGATTGTCTATGATGGTTAATAGATAGCAGCTTTATTTTGGAAGCATTAAAATTTACGAGCCATTTCTTACCCCAGTCCACCACGGATTGGAGGTCCTTCTCAAGCTCGGCAGCGAGGTTCACCAGAGTTTTGATCGAGGCGAGAGTAAACGGTGGTATCGTCGGCGTACATGCCTACTTGGGATCTTATAGCATCGGGGAGATCGGTCATGTAGATTAGAAAAAGCGTAGGACCTAGAATAGAGCCTTGAGGGACACCCGCGTTCGTGTGGTAGTTTTGGAAGGCATGTCATTTTAATACTACCTCCATTGTGCGATTAGACAAGAATGACTGGATTAAGTCAAACAACTATCCAGTTATACCATAGCTCCGCAGCTTGCGTAGAAGGCCAGCATGCCAGACTGTCAAACGCTTTGAAAATATCCAGAGCAACGGTTCGAGCTTCGCCATTCTTGTCGAGAGCCTGGTATATATACCCAGTGATGGTCGTTGGCATATCAGCAGTAGATCTGGTGAAGCGGAAACCATACTGTTTGTCCGAGAAGAGCCTGCGGGCTGTAAGATGCT
Source organism: Ascarosepion bandense (assembly GCA_037127315.1). Lineage (NCBI taxonomy): Eukaryota > Metazoa > Mollusca > Cephalopoda > Sepiida > Sepiidae > Ascarosepion > Ascarosepion bandense. The sequence goes on from JBBBDQ010000667.1 coordinate 22,315, forward strand.
GAACCACCTCGGCGTTGATAATGGCTTCAAACAAGATCGGTAGGAGGCTGATAGGGCGGTAATCAGCGGGGTTCAAGGGTTCTCCAGTATTCTTAAATATAGGAACTACAAAGGGAGACTTCCAACAGGAAGGAAAGCAGGAAGCAGATAGGCAGTAGTTGTAGAGCTTAGAGAGGACAGAGAAGATTTCAGGGGCACATTTCTTCAAGATTATGATTGGGATTCCGTCCTCTCCGCTCGCTTTGTGAGGGTCAAGTTTTGAAATTATGTTAGAGACAAGCGAGGGGGTAATGCGGACGCCATTCAGTTTAGCCTCAGTTCTAGGGGAAAGCCGGGTGTAGATACTCCATATGAATCCAGTCTCGAATTGATGGAGAATCTATGAGCAAAGCATTCAGCCTTGTCCGCTGAAGAGGTGAGGACCTCAAATTCATTGATTAGAGGGGTATTGAGGTTTTATTATTGTTAAGCACACTTTTACAGAGTTGCCAGTAGTCTTTGGCTCCGAACTTACAGGATGCTATACGTTTACTTCATTCTGGCAGCAAACAACATCTTTGCTTCGTTAAGTATCTTTTTGCACTTATTACGAGCTGAAGCGAAAAGGCGCCTGCTTTAGTCTGACACGTGTCTTCTATAAAACCGGAAGAAGTGATTCCGGTGGGCAATGGCGGCCGAGCAAGTGGGCGAGAACCAGGGGGACGAATGGGATTTAAGCTGAAACTTCCTGGCTTGGATGAAAACATCGATGCCAGCCTTAATACAAGAGGAGACCTCGGATGCAGTGTCTTCAACGAGAAGACGAGAAACGTCATTCCAAAGGATGTTACACAGGATGTTGCGGAACGAGTCCCAGTCTGCTCTTTGGTACCAGTAGGATATTCTGGTGGTCTGTGTTTCTTGGGTGGAGTGGGAGTGGAATGAGATGTTAACAGAAACTACCGCATGGTCAGAGTTTCCGAGAGGGCAGAACTGCTTGGCAATGCAAGAGCCTGGGATGAAAGTGAAGCAGAGGTCTAGCAGTGAGTCCCTTCCATTATAGTTATTGGAGAAACGCGTGGGAAAATCCACCGCTTGCGTAAGAAACTGGGTGACTGAAAAATTCATGGTGTCGACAACAACAAGATCGGAGACAAAGTTTTCCAGCAACTTGGCGTGGTGGGCGTTAAAGTCACCAAACACAAATATATGGACAGATGGATGAGAAGAAGTGGCCTTATCAATATTTTCAGAGATGTTATCAAGTACTGAATAATCAGAAGAAGAGGGGGAGCGGTAGAGAAAGAAAAAATAGCTAACCAAGCTTAGAAGTGAGAGACGGAAGCACATGAAAGAATGATCTAGGGATTCAATAGATGTCACCCTAGCACTGTGCAAAAGTATTAAGACAAGAACTATTTTATCTTTTATAAGGCATATTGACAGAAAATAAATAATTTAATTAAAGTAATTTTATTTAATTTACTCAACAAATGCTTTCATAAGAAAATACTTGTTACAAAAGAAATTTAATATTTAGTATAATAGCCTTTTGCTTTGATCACAGCCTTCATTCTGTCAGGCACTGACATCACACGCTTCTTCAATGTATCTAATGGTATCTCCTGCCAAGCAGCTTGTATTTCTTCCCAAAGTGTGTTTTGCGAAGTAACGTTAGATTTATTAATTTTTTATCCAAAATATCCCATAGATGTTCAATAGGATTGAGATTAGGAGCCAATTCTAATTCCGAAACCATCCTTCCTCTTCGTTTTTAGTTAAATAATTCTTACAAAGTTTTGGCTTTTCATCCTGTGTTTGAATTTCAGTGAGATTTTTAGGAAATCCTCCCCTGTCCTAATACCGGTAGTGTGCAAAAGTGTTAGGACAGGGGTGATTTTAAACTTTATTTTCATGCCGCATAAAAGATAAAATAGTTCTTGTCCTAATACTTTTGTACTGTATATATATATATATATATATATATATATATATATATATATAACTTATTTGTAAATCGAACTTTCTGTGTGTGTGTGTGTGTGCCCGTTACCTATAGACTCTGAAACGGCTGAACCTATTTTCTTGAAAATTTATACAGTTGTACTATAAGCGTCTGCGAGTGTTCTTAGCTAGGTTTTGTGTCGAGGTACCCTCGATAAATATCGAAAATCGATAATCAAAAAAAGCGGGTTATAGAAGCAGTGGTCCGATTTTAATCAAATTTGATGCACTCATAGACAAAGACACGAGAAACAATATTCGGAAGTTTCAAGGTTGCAGTTCTTACAATAGTGCAGAAAATCAATAATATATGTATATATAAAAGGCAAGATGTTTGTGTGTGTGTGTCTGTTTATCTGCCTGTATGTCTGTATTTTTTCAGCCCTTTTATTTTAGTTTTTGCTTCGGGTTTGGCTCTAAGTAGGTATAATTGTAGTTCTTAGTCTCAGCCATGATACCATTTACTCAGAGGACTTATTTAGCCTTCAAAATTCAGTTTACGACGAAAAAAAAAAAAAACTTATTTGATATCAATACCAGGAAATCAAAATTTGACTTACATCCATTCATTTTTCTTTCAGTCTACGGTTTCGCTTTAACTGAAAACAACTATTGCTTTTTAGTCTTTGGTGCTAACGTCCAAAGAGTCTGAGCTCCAGGAACATGGATTAGTTTTAAAGCTCTCATTATACCCGAGCAACGCCGGGCTATATTGTTAGTATATATATATATATATATATATATATATATGGGAATGATATTGGTCCGAGTCGAAGATGAAACAGAGCACAGTGAAATAATTTAAATATAGATATTTATTAGCTTCCCCACTAGAGCAAGATGCGACATAAGTTTAAATATCGGAAGCCAGAACGCGTGCACAAGGGCTAGGGACAAAAACTGTGGGATTTTTTATGCATGTATCTGAAATTAAATGTTTTATTTTCCAAACAATCAGCAGATGGTGGCTGAGTTCGTAGTTAAAGAAAATCCTCAACACAAGAACGTGTTGAGGATTTTCTTTTTTTAATATTAAGGCTTCCATTATTTCAAATCTTTTTTAAACATTTAGTTGAGACTATTATATTTGTATTTTGTACGAGTTTCGGGTTTATGAATACAAAGATTAAATAAAATGCTTCATCGCAGTACCTAGTCAGTACCTTGTAATGTTACGGAAAATCCCGAAGATTAACGAAATGGTTTAACAACCGACATATTCAAATTATTTATTTGAATATCATTTTTAGTCGATACTCGTATTTGAGTAGATAATCTGTTTTTAATCAAACAGTCTGTTTAACTATTCATTTCTACCGGCCTAGTTATTTATGATAAATTTTGTTACAAAAATGTGTCATTCGGCAGAATTTGAACCTGCGACCCCTATCAACCATGGTATCATTCGTGGTCGAGTGGTCTAAGACGCGTGAAATCAATTGGTGGCTTTCCCTATGTTGACAGGGGTCGCAGGTTCGAATCCTGCCGAATGACATTTTCGTAACGAAATTTATCGTAAATAATCAAGCCGGTAGAAATATAGTTTGATTAAAAACAGAATATCTACTCAAATACGACTATCAATTAAAAATAATGTTCAAACAAATAATTTCAATATATGATAATATAGATTTTTATGTATCAAGAATAGTATTGGGCAAATTGTATGGCAAATTGTATGACAAAGTGCAAAAAGTTGACGCTTTTTGTAATTCAGACTCATTGTCTTATGTTGATGCGACTGCGCATGCGCCCAACAGGGAATGCTGGGAATTAAAAAGAAAGAATATAAATGAAATTGATCAGATTATACAGGGTGTGATGGATAAATTGTCTTAATTACGCAAAATTGAAAATAACACTGAGTTCTTATTTTAACAGATTTTTGTACCGAAATTGAACAAACATCTTGAAAAACTAGCGTAAATTTATTCAATGAAATCGGCATTGGTTTCAACCCCAGCCTTCAGGTCTTTTAGGCGGGGGTCTTGGGTATGACGGTAAACTACATCCGACAACAAGACCGCTGATTAGGAGATTGTGAGAAGCATGGAACCACCTTTTAATTGCAATTGTTCCCAGGTCCACCCTGACCCGGGGTGGTAGCACCTGTTGGGTCCCAGCTATGGATAAATAGCTAACCTCCAAACTGAGCTTAAAAACACTATGAAAGTATAAAAGTAGACTTTTATAGAAATATATATATATATATATATATATATATATATATATAAATTGACTTATAGAAAATATGCATTTTTGAAGAAAGAAAAATACCTTCATAGGTTTTTGAAAGAAAAAAAATATTACTAGCAATACATTCTTTAATACGAAACTAGAAGACATATTCCGTTTTCTAAAAGAAATAAAAGTTTTTTTCATCTAAATCTGATTAAATCAACTTTCTCATTTTAATTAAAGATTAAAGAAATACCTTAAAACTAACTTTTTGGCATTAAATAACCCACAGAGGCGTTGATATGTTGTAAAACAAAACTCAAACTCTAGACGTTCTTGTTTCAGTTAGTTAATGTTGGCATAATCCTTGCCTTCAGTTCATCTTTAGTGGTACAAGAAGCTTAGTCAGTCTCTCTCTCTCTCAACTATGCTTCACACATAATAATGAAGGGGGGTGCAGTCTGGGGAGTTAGTTGGTCAACGGTAATGTGTGATGTGGTCGCAGGAATTGTCTGACTGGGTTCTCCTGTTTGTGTGGCATGGTTTAGACAAAGGGCCTTCCAGCAGCTATCCCCTTGACCCAGGGAAGCACTAGCTCCTCAAGACACTTGATGTAGGCCTCCATGTTGATTCTGAGATCCTGTGCCAAAATGCATGAAGGTAAAACGTCGCCAACACTGGTGATCACTCTAAACACTTCCATAATTACCATTTTAACTATTTCCGATTCCTCTGCACTCTGAAATATTTGTATTGGAATTTCCCGTGAGAATGCCGAACAGTACAGCAAGGGTCAGCAACCTACGACCCGCGAAAGCATTTTGACCGGCCCGCGAGCCTGATTAGCAATGACTATTTTTGACATGAGAGACGAGGCTTTCGAATTCAAAAAAGGCCTGCTGTTATCTTCCTATGATCCACCCAACCGAATTTGAAGACTATGACCGCAAAAACATTATCAAAACTCAATCACCTCCATTTCTGCGTTAAAAAAAAAAAAAAAAAAAAAAAAAAAAAACAAACAAAAACTGAGAGCCGATTTGATCGACTGACCGGCGACAGACATTAGGCGGGGACACCTTCAAAAGGACAATGTTGTCTCAGTCAGCTTTCTATTTAATTCCGTCAACAGCGACCCCCCACTGCTTACCCCTGCCACCTACACAATGTAAATTGCTGGAATCTTTCAGATGGGCCATGTTATCTTATACCCCTCCTCTTCTCAAAGAAGAGTCCTTCACTGATTTTTTTGCATTCGGCCTGGTTCGACACGGGCCATATGTGACGCTTTTTAAAGTTTATTACTCTGTAAATAAACTGAATAATGTAATCAGTGCACATCGTATTTCAGTCAGTTAAGTGCCATACGTAATACACGCTTTGGGCGATCAAGTCTCGAAAGAAACATGACTGACTGGGCAGAAGATTATCCCGCAGTAGGTTGCCATTGCTTTCTGCGGTAGACTGGTTGTCGACCAAGGCTATAGAACCCAATCTGTCCTGTTATTTGACTCATAGGTAAAGGGAAAAGAAATCTATTATATTATTATGTAGTAATTAGTGGGGGATCGGTTTCCTATTGTTATGAAGTAATAAACTGATCCCCCACGTTATGAGCAATATAAGCCTTAATCATTATTCCAACTATTATATTCAGTCAGTCAGTTAAGTGCCATACGTGATACACGTTTGGGCGATCATGTCTCGAAAGAGACATGACTGGCTGGACAGAAGATTATCCCGCAGTAGGTTGCCATTGCTTTCTGCGGTAGACTGGTTGCCGACAAAGGCTATAGAACCCAATCTGTCCTGTTATTTAACCCATAACTGGAGGGAATAGACGGTTTAATACCTTTCCCAAGGGTATTTGAGCTTAAGTGAATGCCATGAATTCGGCTGGAATTCGAACTCGGCTCCCCGATTTCTCGTTCCGAGCCGATATCCAATGCACCATAACGCACATCTTCGTATTTACTTAATCAAAAAGAAATAAATTCAGGATTTTGTTTCGTTTTAGTAATTCGTTTGAAAATTGAGAGAAAACCCAGAAAATATCAAATATCTTTGACTGATTTTTTTGTATGCGGCCTTGATCGACACAGGCCATATGTCAGGCTTTTTAAAGCGTATTTACTCTGTAAATAAACTGAATAAAATTAGAAATGTTTTAAATCCCGAAATAAAATTCAAAATCAGTGCACATCGTATTTACTTATTCAAAAAGAAAAATTCAGGATTTTGTTTCGTTTTAGTAATTTGTTTGAAAATTCTAAGAAAACCCAGAAAATATCAAATATATTGCAATTTTTGATTCCAGGATATAAACAAAAAAATATTTTTTAGTGACGTCATAACTTCATCCATTTCACTTCGGTTGAGTTTTTTCACTTTGAAGTATTTTGACGTTCCTTGAGGAAAAGTAATTTTTGTTAGAAAAACAAAAGAAAAAGCACCTGATTTTTCAATGGTTATTTTCATTATGGTTTTAAATATTTAGGTTGACAGGAGTCTGCATACGTAATTTTCCTTAATAACACGATCCGGCCCGCGGGGTCGAATGAGTTGCCAAACCCTGCAGTAAAGCTTGCCGTTTCTGAGGCCTTGTTAAATTTAAAATTCTCAGTACATCTCTTTTGTTCGTGCACATACTTAGTTCTTCTGCCATATGCCCTGTCTTTTCAGGACGTAGGCGATCATGGCTCTCCACATCTCCCTATCCCTGGTGGCTCTTAGCACGCCTTCTCCTGTTACACCATGCAACCCCCGTCCTGTCATCCACTAGCTCAAGACCATAAATCTAGAATATAGATGTATAGAAAGTAGCATGGCCACAAAATGTGGGCTCAGTTTATATATTGATTATAATATAGAATTGATCCCCCACTTTATCTTCACATTATAATTCCTTATAAACAGTTGGCATATATCTTCTATGTGCCCTGTCCCTTCAGGACGTAGGTGATCATGGCTTTCCACATCTCCCTATCCCTGGTGGCTCTTTAGTATGCTTTCTCATGTTACACCACGCAACCCTCGTTCCGTCATCCACCTGATCAGGTCCTTCACATACGTTATCCGCTGCTTTCCCGTCTCTCCTTCCCTGTATCTGGCCTATTAGTATCAGATTCTCCAAGCCCTCCTTTCTCATTGCATGCTCCAGGAACTTTAGCTGTCTCTTCCTGATGATCAGTATTAATTTCCTTTTCATTTCCATTCTTTCCAAAACCTCATCATTGCTCAAATACTCAATCCATGATATCCTCAGCATCCTTCTGTAGAACCACATTTCAGACATCAACATAAACAGAAATTTAGTTTGATAAAATCCTAAATGACAAAACGATTCACATCACAAATTTTTCCGCTTTGTCATTTATTTCCCCTAAAATTTTGGGGGGTTTCTTTTTTCTTCATAAAATATAATCAAGGGAGAGAACTCTAAACTCCTATGAAACTATTGACATTTTTAATATAGATTGTTTTGGGTACTATGAGGGAGTCAGTCAGTTAAAGTGCCATACGTGATACACGCTTGGGCGATCATGTCTCGAAAGAGACATGACTGACTGGGCAGAAGATTATCCCGCAGTAGGTTGCCATTGCTTTCCGCGGTAGACTGGTTGCCGACCAAGGCTATAGAACCCAATCTGTCCTGTTATTTAACCCATAACTGGAAGGAATAGACGGATTAATACCTTTCCCAAGGGTATTTGCGCGTAAGTGAATACAATGGATTCAACTGGAATTCGAACTCGGCTACCCGGTTTCTCGTTCCGAGCCGATATCCACTGTACCACAACGCACATGAGGGAGTAACTATCTAAATTGTCATAGACCACACGAGGTGCCAAAGAACTTTCACAATTGCCCAAGTACTGTGAAGGAAATAAAACCTTTTTACAATATATAGCTGCAGTTAGTTCTCTCACGCATGTTTGTTATGGCAGTGACAATAGCAATTACATATCATGTATTTGGGCAACAATCTTATTTTTTATTATAATTTATACGAATTTCATTAAATCACATGACCCGACAGTCAGCAAGGAAAGCAATGCATAAAAAAAATTTAATGATAATACGTCTGTCATTTTTAATGCAATATATATATATTATTGGGCCCTTTTTGAAGGTAAATATCTAACTGTGAAATATACTTCCACTAGTGTTAAGCACTTAAATCCTTATATGTAAGTCTATATAAATATTATTTTTATCTATACTTTTCATTTTAATACATACTCATGTATGTAATATCAGACAGATTTTAGTCAGCAATACAATAATCTTCACTCATACACAGTAAAAAAAGAACCTTCAGATTTTTCTTGTGTTTGTGAAGTTAACCATTTGTGACTATTTTTGTTTTTACTATATTGGCTCCATTATTCTTATGAATCTATTTTCTTTTTTCTATAGAATATCCTTTATTGTGAAACAATTTTTAAAGTTTTTTAAGAAAATTGAAAAAAAAAAATTTTATAAAATTTTTGTAATAGCTATTTATTTGTAACAGTCCCCATTTTTGCTTTCCGTTCGTTTTCTCGTTATTTTTCTTTATAATTTTGATTTACCTTTTTGTGTGTGTAAGTTTTTATTGTGCACTTATAATGTCCTTTTATAAGATTATGTCTGTGTGTTTCTTTTGTGTATATCTATACCTATACTCCTTTTTTTTCTGTCTGTATATATTCTCTCCTTAATTTCTTCTGTACGTTTGTGTGATTTGATGTCTGGTATGTGTTCTGTATTCCGTACATCCTTATTGTGTATATGTGGGTTTTTTGATGCATTTGTAGTTAAACTTGTGACACTTCCAGCTAAAATGATAATGTTCATTTCTGCTAACGGATTTCCCCTGTTAAAACTGTGTTTTTTTTTGTTTTTTTTGTTTTTTTAGAATATTTTGAGTGAAATTAACATTTATTTTTTTTTTTAGAATATTTTAAGTGAAATTAACATTTATTTTTAAAAAAAATATTTTGAGTGAAATTAGCATTTATTTATCTTTTTTTAGAACATTGAGTGAAATTAACATTTTTTTAAAAAATATTTTGAGTGAAATTAACATTTATTTTTTTTTTTAAATATTTTAAGTGAAATTAACATTTATTTATTTTTTTAGAATATTTTAAGTGAAATTAACATTTATTCATTTTTTTTTAGAATATTTTGAGTGAAATTAATATTTATTTATTTTTTTTAGAATATTTTAAGTGAAATTAACATTTATTTATTTTTTTTTTTAGAATATTTTAAGTGAAATTAACATTTATTTATTTTTTTTTTTAGAATATTTTAAGTGAAATTAACATTTATTTATTTTTTTTTTTAGAATATTTTAAGTGAAATTAACATTTATTCATTTTTTTTTAGAATATTTTGAGTGAAATTAACATTTATTTTTTTTAGAATATTTTGAGTGAAATGAGCATTTATTTATCTTTTTTTTAGAACATTGATTGAAATTAACATTTATTTTTTTTTTAGAATATTTTCAGTGAAATTAGCATTTATCTTTTTTTTAGAACATTGAGTGAAATTAACATTTATTTTTTTTTAGAATATTTTGAGTGAAATTAACATTTACTTATTTTTTTTTTTAGAATATTTTGAGTGATATTAACATTTATTTTATTACTGCTTTAAAGAAGCAGGTTTTTTTGTTTAAAAAAAAAACAAAAAAAACACCTGCCGAAATAAATTCTGGATTTATAACCATTTAATTATTTGCTGATTTTTTTTTCTCACAATATTATATATTGCTCTGGATAATATTCATTCAGCTCTATTTTATCTATTTGGATTATCCCCTTAGTTTTTTTGCTGGTTTGCCATTATATCCTATATATATATATATATATATATATATACAGAGGAGGGAGAGAGTTTAATTAAACAACATTTCTTGGAAAAACACATCCATGTCGGTAATATTTGTCAACAATACAACAATAATCACTCATACACAGTAAAAAAGAACCTTCAGATATTGGATGCTATCTACACTAAATCAAAACAACCCACTTTACAAAGTCACGTTTAAATCTGGTCATAACACATTACATTGCATTTGAATACATGGTTCTGTTAACGTTTCGAGCTCTCACGCTGTGTGATGCCATAGAACCGCGTTACAAAATTTGGTAACTGTAATCGTTGCTTAGCAAAGTTTTATGTCAACACGAGATAAATTCATCTTTGATGGTGGATGTTTTTATTTTAACGTCCCTGTAACCTCACGAAAAGATGGCTTATGTGAGCCGAAAGCTTAGAACCAACTTAAAAATATTATCAAAATGTTGGAGAGTTATTGTCTTTATTTTCACCTGAAATTAAAGCCAAAATACGATGTTGAGAACGGCTCATGATTAAACATAATAGTTATTCATTGTCTCTTTTAATTAACAGTATATGTTGAGAATATATATATATATTTCTGCCTGATGATGGTGTACTGAACACCGAAACGTTTGAGTTGCAGTATGCTATAATTATAACAACTATATATATTATTCTCTTCTGTCATCATGCCCATAGAGAGATAACCTGTGAGGAGAATGCTTGTCACGTGGGGAACTGGTTAATTTTTCTTTATCTTTTTTTCTCGGCCTTGTGTCAGACAAAATCGAACTCCCTACAGCTTACAAGTTTTATCCAGAACTATCATTAGAAGGTTGGTTGTCGGCAGGATGGAATAGTGTGGAATTGTGTTAGAATAAAATATACATTTTGCATTTTAAAATAAAAAAAATTATTAAAGGGAAAGACTAAGTTGTAGGAGTTGATGTGCAATTAAAAGCACTATTAAGAGCTTAAGAGTAGAGTTCATACAAAATATTTGTAGTAGTAATTGTTGAGAGAGATAAGAAGAAAGAGAACAAGGTGCGACCTGACCTTATCTCCGGATCGATTTGAAGTTGCCGTTACATCGTAGTTGTTTCGTCTCGCGGCTCCCATCTCTGACTCTTTGTGATTTATGCTGACTGGGGCCTTTTATAGTATTCAGGTTTTCACACTTGCTCGCGAAGTCCTCAAGTCTTGCAAGTCGCTCTCATTAGTAAAAAAAAAATCAATTTAACACCTACTTGAGATTTCTGGGTTGGACTTTTTCTTTAAGCACATGGTCAATCCTTTTTCTATTTGGAAAAACCATTATTTCACACGTCATTGTGAATTTTTGTGAAAGTGAAAAAAAAAGTTAATTTTAATTAATTTAATTAATCCGCTACTAATCCTCTCGAATAGTTTGCTGCCATATTTGATGGCAGGGTGACATTCGTTAAAAATAATTGATGCCTTCATGTATCATTGAATCTAATCAGAGGCATAAGATAGCAAATTCCTCTCAATGTAAAAGAAATCATTGCAAAAATAATAATAACTCGAAAGACCGATGAAAATTTCATGGTTTCCTATTTTCTGACTAATTCGTCAGTTGAAGTTGGCAATTTCTATGACTATAAAATAGCCGTAGAAATTACTCCATCGTATCGTTAAATATTTGAGCGAAACAACTTTTACAAAATATTGCAATAACAATTATAAATATGAATGTGGGTTATTATTTTACGAAGAGAGTACAAATGGCCGTAGAAATTACCCCATCGTATCGTCAAATATTTGAGCTAAACAATTTTAACAAAATATTGCAATAACAATCAGAAATATGAATGTTCGTTGTTAGTTTACGAAGAGAGTACAAATGGAAAGATTTAAAATTGACAGCCATTTCATTTTACTGAAACAAATTTTAAAAAAACTTCTATCTTTTATATTTCCATTCATTCATTTTCTCACTCAAACCTTAATCTAAACTTATTTATAAATGGAGCTTTGTCTGTGTATGTGTGTATCAGTTACCTATAGACTCCGAAACGGCTGAATCGATTTTCTTGAAAATTTACAGAGTTGTACTATAAGCGTCTGCGAGTGAACAGTGCTAGGTTTTTTGTGTTAAGGTACCCGATAATCGAAAAAATCGGGTTATAGAAGGAGTGGTCCGATTTTAATCAAATTTGATACACTCATAGACAAAGACATAAGAAACGATATTCAGAAGTTTCAAGGTTGCAGTTCTTACAATAGTGCAGAAAATCGATAATATATATATATATATATATATATATAAAAGGCAAGATGTTTGTGTCAGTCTACGGTTTCGCTTTATCTGAAAACAACTATTACTTTTTAGTCTTTCGTGCCAACGTCCAAAGAGTCTGAGCTCCAGGACCATGGATTAGTTTGAAAGCTTTCATTACACCCGAGCAACGCCGGGCTATACTGCTAGTAGTGTATAATTTTCGCTTTTCTGTACAATTAAACGGAATATTTCATTATTTGAGGTCTTGTCAAGAAACCTTAAACACTTATCTTCTATTCTTACTTTCTCGATAAATTCCCATCTTAAGAACATTTCTCTCGATAATAATTTTAAAATAATTCAGCAGACAATGTTATTTTACGTTAATAATGTTTTGGCGTTTGCCTTGCTCAGTTTCTGCTGTTCGATATTACGAATCTGAAAGATGTCGTTTTTGTCACGGTCATCATGCTTCTTTATGCAAGATCAAAGTGAAGTATCTGTTCTTATCAACTTACCTCTCTCTCTCTCTCTCTCGTTTTTTTTTATTTCATTTATTCACTGAAACCAGGTCGTGTTTTTTCGCCCCTTTCTCTGCAATCAAATATTTATGACTTATTGGCAGGCGTAACGGCCGTGGAAACCAACCAAGGACAATTTTGATAGGATAACAATAAGTGCTTACCTAAACGAGAATTCAGACAAATATTAAAACTTTCGTTTTATCGATTACCCTTTCTTCTAGGGTCCCGTTCTCAATGTGTAAATACACCCGCAGATGCCTGCTTGCCTCTAACCCGTTCTCAATGCGTAAATACACCCGCAGATGCCTGCTTGCCTCTAACCCGTTCTCAATGCGTAAATACACCCGCAGATGCCTGCTTGCCTCTAACCCGTTCTCAATGTGTAAATACATCCGCAGATGCCTGCTTGCCTCTAAGTATTTTAGAACAGTCACTCATTTTTCACTTACTGATCTGATGTTGGATTTTGTTTCTAAATTCTTGCCTGATATTTTTTTTACTTTAAGCTTCAGAACATGTGTTTCTGCTGATAGGAATAATCAAAAAAAAGTTGTTCGATTTTGGCTTGATTAAATATCATCACCGACACACGCAGGGTTACAAATTACATACCCACATAAAAACATAGAATCCCAATTTCACCCCACGCAAGACATCCAACTGCCACCATTGCGCAGGAGGTTACATAGGGGAAAGTGATAAGAAAGAGTGGTTAGATACAGAAAATATCAGAAGGAGAGTGATAGACGGGTCAGAATACCGAGGATGAGGGTTGGATAGGTGGGAAGAGTGTTTGATAGAATGGATGCGAGTTAGTGTGTTAGGAGGTGTCTATTGACCTTACATTTAAAGCTGTCGGGGAAGCAAGTATGTGGAAGGGAATTCCACAGGCGGGAAATGCGAGAAAAGAAGCTGTTAGAGTAAAAATTGCAGTTACATTTTATCGGTTTCACTGTAAAAGGGTGGGATCTAGTTGCTAATCTAGTATCTCGTGCAAATTCATACCTAGGGGGCACCAGTGATCCAAGTTCATCGGAACAGAAGCAGTGAAAGTATTTATAGAAGAGGCACAGGGAAGCCACGTCACGCCGGTGAGAGAACGACTGCAGCCGGTCTGCCAAGTCGGTATCGATCACATTACAGATTCTCCGTTATATTTTGTCAAAAACCCCGAGGAGAATAGCAGAGGCACCCGACCAGATGTGGCAGCAGTATTCGATACACGGGCGGATGGTAGATTTCTATATGTGCAGGATGGATTCACACGGGAAAACCTTCCGGGCCCTGCACAGAGAGAAACCTACATCATAAACATCTACTCTGGTTTTACAGCATGTTTTGATTTGACATATGCTCACTACGGTAGTAATTAGACTGCCTTCTAAAGATAACAGGCTGTTACCTCAATCACAACACTATCAATACAACAGTTAACCCTCTAGGGCCATTCGTATCATATTTGATACAGTATGAAAACAAGCCTTGAAAGAAATATTTTCCTGAAAAATTTTTTAAGAGAAATATTTTATAAATTTCAAATGAAAGCAGTACTGACTGCTCAGTCAATGAATACCAAATGTTTCCTTATAGGGAAATACCAAATGTTTCCTTATAGGGAAATACTGTATCAAATATGATACGAATGGCCCTAGAGGGTTAATTATGAACCCTTATGCTATGCTGCACCTGCAAATTAAATATGTGAAACAATATGATTTTTCACATATCCTTAGGTGATGAAAAGATAAATTCTTTCCCTTCAAGTCAATTTAATGAGCAATGATTTGTCTCCAGCCCATATTTGAATAAATTTAATGACCAGTATTTTTTAAGAATGCCGTCTCCAGTCCAACTGTGAATTGACAAACATTAAATTTGTTAGTGGTTTTAGATTGCCATAGTGTTTGAGTTTAAGTTATTTTTTTTTTTTAACGGCATATCAACTTCACTGAATTATTTAATGCCAAAAAGATAGGGTTTTAATGTATTTTTTTTATGAAGATGTCTTCTAGTTTTGTATCCAAAAATATATTGCTGGTCATAATTTTTTTCTTCAAAAATTCATTATGGCAATAAATTTTCCTTTTTTTTTTCTCCTTCAAAAATATATTGTTAGTAATATTTTTTTCCTTCAAAAATATTTTTTCTAAAAAGTCTATTTTTATAAATGAATCTGGGTTTGAGTTTTGTTTTACGGCATATCAACCTCTTTGGGTTATTTTATGCCAAAAAGGTGGAGTTTAAATGTAATCTTTTAATGTTTGGTTATAGTGAGAAGGCTGATTTAGTCAGATTTTAATGAAAATATTTTGTTCTTATTCTAGAAAACTGAAAATGTCTTCTAGTTTGGTATTAAAAAATGTTTTGCTGAGAATATTTTTTCCTTCAAAAATGTATAATTTTCTATAAAAGTCTATTTTTATATTTTCATAGTGTTTTGAGCCCCAGTTTGCGGGGGGGTAACTATTTGCCCATAGCTGGAACCCTAACAGCTGCCATCACTCTGGGTCAGGATGGACCTGGGAACAACAGCAATTAATAGATGGTTCCATGCTCCTCGCAACCTCCCCAATCAGAGGCCTTGCTGCTGAATGCAGTTTACCGTCATGCCCAGGACCAGAGACAGCCACAGAAATAGGGTTCTTTGAAAAAAAGACTGACCATCAGAAAGTTGCCTGGGTGGCTCCCTTTCCTGTTGGGGGAACACGAGTGGATGAAAAAGGGTTATGTGTCCGCTAGCCAGTATCCATATAATGATTAGTCAATGAAATGGTTGGTAGTCAGTGAAACGGTCAGGCAGTGTGTAGGGGTCAGTTTTCCGTGGTCGGAACTTCGTGAGAATTTATAGCGGCTATCTCCTATTACTTTTCTAGTTGTAGTAGGATTCCATTCTAGTGCAGGGTAGTAGTATACCGTAGCAGGTTAACGGAATTTGGCCTTGTGGGAAGATAGCCCACTATAATTCATAAAATGATTATAAATTCAAGAAAGGCAATTTTGAGTGTAAAATAACATTTATACATATATACATTTCAATTAATGTTTTACAAATAAAGTAATGCTTGAAATAAAGATCCAACGGAAGTTAGAGAGTTCATGGCAAAATAATGAAGAGCTGAAAGAGATAAAAGGCTTAAGAATGTGGAAGCGGAGGTATATGATTGAATGTTCATTTTGAAGTTGCCGATTCTAAGGTCAGTGAGTCAGCAAGTTGGTATGTGGAATATCTTTAAAAAGGTCGGTTAGTACTTTTGAGACAGGGAGGCTGAAGAGGTCAGAATAGTAGCCACTCGACTCAAGTCAAGATATCAATTACATTGTTTTCCTGAAGTCCTGACCGGAAGCGTTTGTGTCTTCACTTTTTATATCGACATTTTGGATCAAACGCAGCTAGTTTCGAATTTCATCCTTGTATTTGATTCCGGCCTTCTCATTGGCTGGTAAATAAAAAAACGGTAATTTGATATTTGATTAATTTTTATTTTTCAACCGGAACATCTGCGCGAATCCACTTGCGCAGGGGTGATTTTTATTCATTCGCTTTCTGGTCGGAATAGAGCTAACATCCGGTTTGCTCGCTTTTGCTCGGTCGGTGGTATCACCACAAATTCAGATAAAAGTTCACTTTCTCGTAATCATTGTCGATTAAGTGAAAAAAATGTTTTTCTAATTTCTAACAAGTGTCTTGAAAAGCATTAGTTTATTTCTTTGTTAACGTCGTGCACGGCCATAATTAAGGCCAATCTGTGAAACATAGCAAGCGCTGGTCTATTTGCATACAGCTCACCTTGGATATCATCAAAGCTTGCGCAGTGACGTGCAGAAACGCATTATCACAGTTGTTAGCAAGAGAAAAAATACTTAAGATGTGAAGTACGAATTGAAGATGTCAAAATCAAACAAGTACAGAATTTCAAATACCTGGAAAGTGCTGTAATATCTTTTTGCAGTGACGCACAGAAACGCATTATCACATATGCGTACTCATTTTTATCTGTTTAACGTCTTATTGACACTCCATGGCAGTGCCGCGCGGAGCAACGTCGTGGCCCCACCGCAGAATGCGCCTTGCGGCCCCTCTACCCGTAGAATGCGACTTGCGCCCCCAGAACATGCTGAACCCACAAGAAATGAAATGGGACTTTAAACAAAATAAAATACTCTCGGAAATTTGGCAGACTGTCAGAGTCGCTAGATTTTCTGAAACGTTTTATAACATCCTGAAAGTTTGAAGATACATGTTATGTTCTTGTATGTATGTTAAAACAGATATCTAGAATCTATTTCTCTCTTAAGTTCATTTTTTTTTAATTACAAATGATTTGCGGTGGCCTATTTGGGCCGGATGGCTTCTATCAGATTATATATATATATATATATATATATATATATATATAGAGAGAGAGAGAGAGAGAGAGAGAGCGACAGACGGATTGATAGATATCTATTTCAACATACAAATATGAAAATTTTCCAGATAATTCTAATAATTATTTCACTATGTTTTTTAAATTACAATAGATCTGCAGAGCCAAGGAGCCTCGCGGCCCTTAGGAAACTTACAGCCCCCGCAATTACGGGGTCTGCGGGGGCCCTAAGCACGGCCCTGCTTCATGGTAAGTAGCTGTATTGGAAAGAAACACTATTCCCAACACAGTTACATATCATATAGGTACCTTCGCTCATTTTTTCTATACCTAAATTTAAAAATAAATAAGTTATCTTCAAGCTTTAATTGAAAGCCAACGGATTAAACTTACTAATTTCAGTAAGCAAAATACCCTGGTGTATAACCGAAATTATATTGATCGGAATCAAAAAATTTTACAAATCTTCTTAAAAGTTTAAAAATTTTAAAATTTCTGCCATTTTTCATCGATTGTAAACAGAAGCCAATTCTCGGTTTTAAAAAAATCTTACAAAAATAAAATACACCTCGCTGACACATTATTTTCTTCAAATTACCGAATTTAAGCTTACTTTAGGTTGACTTGAAACAAGAATTACTTGCTTACTGTTTGGAAAATGTTTCAAAAAAGCATTCCTCAATTACGGTAGCCTTGTTATCATAGCTGTCAACACCTAATGAGGAGGCAATGATGAATGATTTACAGCTGCTGGTCAAAAGTATGGAAGACGAATTTGGTATAAAAAGATTTATATACGGTTTTTTTTTTCATGTAAGGGACGACAACCCTTGAATCACGTGACCTTTTACGGCCACCTGTACAAACAAAATTAATAAGTGTTAATTAATTTACAAAAAAAGAGCACCCCTTTTTAGAGTAACTGTTTAAATTTTTCGATTAATAAAAATATTTGCCATACATTAATTAAAAAAATCTGAGAGACCAATGAATTTTAAAAGACTTATTAAACTTTTTAGAAATGAATTAATAAAAATTCAAATAAAATAATAAAAATAAAAACAATTCTTGTAAAAATTCATTACTAACGGAATTTTTTTTTCTATTCAGGCGATGATATAATTTTAATTTATGTTTATAAAAGCAATTAAAAGTTTATCTGAATAAAAAAATGACAGAGTTTTATGGCATTTTTGTTTTCCTAATTCGGACCGGATTTTCTAAAAAGTGGTAGGTTTGGAAGAAAAAAGATAGTTGGTTTGCATTCCTAAATGACTCCTGAATTTAATTAAAACTATATGTTGAGACCTAGTCGCATTTTTCGACATTTCTGGAAATTAAATGGTGGGGGGTAACATATTAAAATGTTTTTAACAATATTTTCTAAAAAATAATTATTTCGAAACCTATTTCAGTCAATTATGAATAAGTCCTGAAATTTTCATCAAAATCAGACGAGTATTTGATTTTTGCAAGAATTTCCAAATTAAGGTGTCTTTCACAGTCAATAAATGCCTTCGCGTCATATTACGTTTTGACGGAATTAACTCTTGCGTCAATTTATCCCACTCACTGACGAGAGAGAAAAAAGATTTTCTACCATTAAATGAGCCTTTTAGAACCTGTTAGAACAATTTAAAAAATTTGTAAAAATAATTACAAAATACTTTAATCTATCCTCTTTATGATAGTATAAACATTTTACCGAGAAAACTTTGTTTTTATTTAGTTTGAGGCCTTTTCCTTCAGACTATGCTGCTTTTTCCAGCGAAAAACTGGAGATACCTAGACCATATTAAAACGCCCAAATTTTTTTTTATCCAAAAACAAACAGTAATACAAAAATGTCCAACAAATTCCATAATACAACACACCATTTTAACAAAAGTGTCTACTGAGTCAAAATTATTTTCACCATGTGCAATATTTGACGAACCAGAGAAAGTTAAAACCCTTTTTTCCCCAAGCTTACTTTCGAGAGAAAATTTCTTATAGAAACCCAGATTTTGATTTAAAGAGCAAAAGGTGTGACCGTATTTCCCTAGTATGTGCTGAAAGGAATATATTTTGGCAATTTCAATTTCAACAACAATAATGACAGTGAATCTTAACCAACGATAAAAGGTAATAATTCTAATACAACAACAACAACAAAAAAAAAAAAAAAAAGACGGTCAATGTATCTTTGCGAATCATTTCCAACAACAAAGCTGCTCAGTGAATCTTTGCTAACGATAAGTTTTTCCTCACCCACAGCTTTTTTTTTTCTGTGGACCAACTAATAAAAATCTTTTCTAAATCACAGATTTTTCTGTGTACCAACTAAGGAAAAACATTCATTCAACTAAAGATTATTCTTACTCTTTTTTTGTCTCTTGAATTCATGTCCACAAGTTTGTAAATAAAAAATGATTTATTTATCAGGCATATCCAGGTCTTCTTAATTATTATGTTATCATTGTTCAAAACGTAATGTTCGGTTTTTTAATATTTTCCTACAACTGTACACAATAGGTTTGTCTAATAGATCCAAGTATACATTGATGCATTTTTAGTCAATTCTATGATTTTTAGCTCAATTATAGAACTGTATTAATTATACTTGTATTTAAGAGAAAGATTAAAACAAAATGGCCAGATTTTTAATTAAGAAATTATAATTTACACCAAGAAACCTTGATCTGCAGTTAAGAGCCAAAATTATTAAATTTCGCATTTAAACAATTTTTACTCCTTTTAGACACCTCTTCAGTTCATGGAGATATGTTGATAAATAGAAATGATTTATTAATAGGCATCATCATGTTTATTGTTTTTTATTTCGTTATTGTTTGAAATACTTCTGCTATTACTGGTACCCTTTTTATTATTTCCCATTTAATTTTGGTAGTTATGTTGTTTTCTTTCTGGTTCCATATACATTTTGATAGTGTTGTGTTGATTTCGCATTTTTCTGTTTTGAATGATCTTTTGTGAATATTGAATCTTTCTTTAAAGGATGTTTCTTTTGCTCCTATGTAAAACATTTCGTTTGTATTGATGATATTTGTTTATGTTGTTGGTTAGACATTTATTATTAAGTCGACAATTTTCCTCCTTTCAGCAGTTGCATTTGTTTGTATTGTTGGTTTGTGTATTTTTTATTAGTTTTATTAAGTATTTTCTTATTCTGTTTGGTTATTACTTTTTCTATATTTTCCATGCGAATGTAGCTGATTTTGACTGTCTTTTTTGTTGATGAATTCTTTTATAGCTTATTGTGTTTGAAAAAGTGCTTTTCTATCATATTGAAATATCATTTTTCTATTTTTGTTTTATATTGTTGTAGAGTGGATTAAACTAGATTATGTTTCTTTTGCTATTGTTCTTTAGTTTCACTTCATTTATGTATTTAAGTTTATTTAAGTATCCGCTATTTCTTAGTTCTGACTCAAAAGTTGTAAATTATGCCTGAAAGAGAAGCTAGCAATAATCAGCTTTAAAAATCAAAATAAAATACTAAAAAAAAAAACAAGATAGTAGGAAAATTTAGACATGCGAACAAATACATACTTTGATTTTGTTATTTCTTGTTATTTGTATAGCAAACAAAAACAAAGCATGCAAACAATGTAAATATACAATATAAAAAATTAAAACATAGAAATATAAATACAAATAATCACGACAATAAATAGAACAAAAACAAAACATACAAATAATATAAATATATACAAACTCAATCATGACAAAAAACAGAAAATAACAATAACCATCAAACGAAAAGTGAAACACACATCAAACCCACAAACAGAAATATACACAAAAAACACCCAATCACGACCCTGAAAAAAAATAAACTGTCAGTAGGTAAAACATACCAACATGTTAAGAAAAAAATGAAACTAATAATATAGATCAATACAACAAAAGAGCCCAACCCAATATAAAGCAAATAAACAAAAATCCCATTCACATGTACACAAAAAAAAAAAAAAAAAACAAGCAATAAAAATAAATCAAATACCTGCATAATAAAAATGAAAAATTAACAAAAGGAAAAATCAGCCAATAACAAACAAGACCCCTCTCAAAAATCACACCATGCTTTTCATTAACAAAAAAAAAAAAAAAAAGAAAGAAAGAAAAAGACTGAACCTAAGGGCAAACTGGCCCTGACGAGTGAGACCATCATAACGGTGTCCTCATGAAACTGCCACACTTTTTCATCACAACGTTTTACACACACACACACACACACACATTTACACAAGGACATTAGCAGTAACACAAAGATCTTTATACACATCATCACAAGCACACATTCACAAATAAAAACATACTTATCGTATAGGTAGATATATTTGATATTTTCTTTGAAGCCACAAAAAGTACTCACCTGAAAAGAGAGAAAAAGTATATAATTATGTTGTTGTAAGAGTTGGTAGGTACTATTAGATATTTCTTTTCATTAAATTTGTTATTTATCTTTTTTGTTGTTATAGATTATGTATGCTTTTCTTTTAGCATTGTGGATGAAATAGGGATATTGGTGGGGGGGGGGGTTGGAATGTGTTTTCTATGTATATTTCATCTTTAGGTAAGTATTGTGAGCTTCAAATTCTTAGTGCTCTTAAATCAAATCTTATAATTATTATAAATATTATTCTATTACATTGTTGCGAATAATAGTTTGTGGACACCAAACAAAAACAAAAAACACATCCTCTCTATTATAACAAAGACTTATCTATATATATTCATTTGTAAACGAGTTATTACGCGACCTAGGTTTCTACCATGAATGCTGTCTTCAGATGGTTTGCAATAACTGACTTTACTGTTTAGCGTTTTTTTTGTTTTTGTTTTTTAAAAAAGAACAGAAATTATGACTAAGTGCAACCATACCAAAAATACGTATTAGGTTCATACAACCACAGATGAAAACGTTATAATTTCTTGTAATTTTAAAAATTGTGTGTTCAAAAACTCCCCGTTACCTGAGTGTTCTTAAAAAGAATAAAAAAAAATAAAAAAAAATAAAATAAAAATAAAAAAAAAATTAAAAAAAAATAAAAAAAAATAAAAAAAATAAAAAAAAGAATTAAAAAAAAGAATTAAGAAAAAGAATTAACAAAAGGAATATGCTAAAACCAGTTATTGCAAATCGCCTGAAGACACTACTCATGGTAGAAACCTAGGTCGCGTAATAACTTGTTTACAAATGAAGAATATTCAAACGTTCTACAATTGTATTGAACACTTTATATAAAAAATGTGTATTGGTCTAATTTAATATGACCAAAAAGTAAGTCATTAAACAATATATATATATATATATATATATATATATATATATATATATATATATACACACACACACTCCTCTTGTCATGCTCAAGGAGAGAGAAAGAGAAAATAGCGAGGCAGTATTGGCTCAGTTCAGTCTCTTTACTAGTAGTTATACACACTTGTTGCATGTTTTCTCTTTAACAGTGCCGGATTAATATATTTTTTGCAATAATTATGTCGTTGAGAAGTGTAGAATATATATATATATATATATATATATATATATATATATATATATATGTGTGTCCAGTCCGTAAACAGTGAGGATAATCCAACAAGATTAACTTAATATTTTATATTAAGTGTTATATCTATATAGAGAGCTCAATGGATGTTATCCAGAGCAATATGATATTTATAAAGGAAAAACACAAAACTCTTTTCCTTTTCTTTCTTCTTTTTTTAATCTTATCCTTCTCTTCAGTTAAAGAAAATGCTCATTCCAGCAAAATTTTTTGTACCAAATGGAAGGAATATTGTAAGGGCTGATGAAATGAACTATAGTTTATAACCAATTGAAATGACGTGTTGAGTTTTCCTATATATATATATATATATATATATATATATATGACGAAGATTAACGAAACTTGGTTATAAACAACCGACAATTTGAAATGATTTGTTTGAACATTATTTTTGATCGATACTCATATTTAAGTAGATATTCTGTTTTTAATTAAACAGTATATATTTACATCTACCGGCCTGATTATTTACGATAAGTTTTTATTACGAAAATATGTGTCATTCGGCAGGATTCGAACCTGCGACTCCTATCCACATAGGGGAAGCTACTATGTGATCTGGCATGTCTTAGACCTCTCGACCATGAATGGCCGTTAGTGTAAAAGTGGTTTTAACCAAGCCTATATAACAGTTTTCGATCCATCGCAATAACCATATCTGCTTTGAAATGTATCGTCATGTCAACAAATGTAAACATGTTACGAAGATTAACGAAACTTGGTTATGAACAACCGACAATTTGAAATGATTTGTTCAAACATTTTTAATAGATACTCATTTTTACGTAGATATTCTGTTTTTAATTAAAAAATGACCGTTTAAACTAACGGAGCTAGATACAATTGTATTATTGGTCATTTTGCTATAAAATGCATTCTTTTTAATTCTGCTATGAAATATATAGGTGGCCATTTTTCTTTAGAAATATATTGTGGGTCATTTTGCTATAAAATGTTTTCTTTGTAATCCTACTACGAAATATATAGGTTGCCAGTATTCTTCAAAAGTGTATTGTTGGTCATTTTGCTATAAAATATATTCTTCGTAATCCTACTATGAAATATATAGGCGGCCATTTTTCTTTAAAAATGTATTGTTGGTCATTTTTGTTCATCATTGTTTTTCTAGTTTGCTTCGTTACATTTTGTTATGTTTATATTATTTACATTGTTCGGACTGTTGTCCATTTTTATTGCCATATTTACGACGTTTTCATTGTTGTATGTTCTCACCTTCTTCAGGTACTGGAATTTCGAACCAAACTCTTTATCTTGAGGACACATGACCCAGTGGACATAGACATTGGTTAGTTCCAGTGACTTAACCCAAGAGTTGTGAGTTCAATACCTGGCTACAGCAGTGGTGAACAAATAATTTACAAAGTTAAAAGGGAGATAACTACATGGCTACCAGAAGTGGCATTGCACATGGAATGAGAATGGCATTCTCCAGTGATTGTAAATAAAGGTTCGGTTTGAAATTCCTAGCATCTGAAGAAGGTTGAAACATTGTAAACATGGCAATAAAGATGAGGACAATAGTATGAACAATGTAAATTAACGAGAAATCGGGGAGCCGAGTTCGAATTCCAGCTGAATTCACTGCATTCACTTACGCGCAAATACCCTTGGGAAAGATCAGTCTATTCGTTCCAGTTATGGGTTAAATAGCAGGACAGACTGGGTTCTATAGCTTTGGTCGACAACCAGTCTACCGCAGAAAGCAATGGCAAACTACTGCGGGATAATCTTCTGCCCAATCAGTCATGTCTCTTTGGAGATATGATCGCCCAAGCGCATATCACGTATGGCACTTAACTGACTGACTGAATATAATAGTTGGAATAATGATTAAGGCTTATATTGGTCATAAAGTAGGGGATCAGTTTATTACTTCATAACAATAGGAAACCGATCCCCCACTAATTACTACATAATAATATAATAGATTTCTTTTCCCTTTACCTATGAGTCAAATAACAGGACAGATTGGGTTCTATAGCCTTGGTCGGCAACCAGTCTACCGCAGAAAGCAAAGGCAACCTACTGCGGGATAATCTTCTGCCCAATCAGTTATGTCTCTTTCGAGACATGATCGCCCAAGCGTGTATCACGTATGGCACTTAACTGACTGACTAACTTATCTCAGAAGTATATACAGTTATAGTTATATTGTGTTAATTGAAGATATAATTTTGGGGATTTCTATTTAAAAATGCTTATTGAGTTGGTGCGCAGATTTTTTTCAGAGATTCTTAATTAGTTGGTTGGTTGGTTTGTTTTTATGGCATATCAACACCTCGGCGGGACATTTATTGCCAACTAAATTTTATTTATTTATTGCTGGTAATACCCTTTCCTTTCAACAATTTATTGTTGTTTTTATATACGTTTTGTGTCTAGTAATACTTTTTTCTTTTTGAGTATCAAAATTCATTGGGAATTGTTTTTAAGGGCAGGATCACTAAATCCTACCCTGTTATTTAACCCATAACTGGAGGGAAGGAACGGAGTTATGCCTTTCCTAAGGGTTACCAGTGTCCAAGTGAATGCAGGTTATTCAACTGGAATTCGAACTCGGCTCACCGATTTCTCTTTCCGAGCCGAAATCCACTGCACCACAACGCTCATCCGTCACTAAACGCTTACAGCACCTGGTATTTCCAAGCGGTCACCCATCTTAGTACTGACCAGGCTCAACGTTGCTTAACTTCGGTGATCGAGCAAGAACCGGTGTATTCAATGTGATAGGCCGTAGGTCTATGGATTTCAAGGTGATAAATATTGGAAATGATTCCCTCCCTTACTTCTCAGAATCCATATCCATGTGAACTCTGTTGCTAGGTTTGTTTTTATTCAGAAAAAAAAGCGTACTACTTCCTCAGTCAGAATGGAGTCTAATTTGATTGGAAATATTAAGGGAGAAATCCATCTCCATTTGATAAGAGATGACTTAATCAACGGTATACTCATATTTAAAGGGAGGCAGAGAAGTGACACTTTCATTTCCGGGGTGTTTGGGTGGGGGGGCACAGAAGTGACACTTTCATTCCGGGGTGTTTGGGTGGGGGGGCACAGAAGTGACACTTTCAGTTCCGGGGTGTTTGGGTGGGGGGGCACAGAAGTGACACTTTCAGTTCCGGGGTGTTTGGGTGGGGGGGCACAGAAGTGACACTTTCAGTTCCGGGGTGTTTGGGTGGGGGGGCACAGAAGTGACACTTTCAGTTCCGGGGTGTTTGGGTGGGGGGGCACAGAAGTGACACTTTCAGTTCCGGGGTGTTTTGGGTGGGGGGGCACAGAAGTGACACTTTCAGTTCCGGGGTGTTTGGGTGGGGGGGCACAGAAGTGACACTTTCAGTTCCGGGGTGTTTGGGTGGGGGGGCACAGAAGTGACACTTTCAGTTCCGGGGTGTTTGGGTGGGGGGGGGCACAGAAGTGACACTTTCAGTTCCGGGGTGTTTGGGTGGGGGGGGCACAGAAGTGACACTTTCAGTTCCGGGGTGTTTGGGTGGGGGGGCACAGAAGTGACACTTTCAGTTCCGGGGTGTTTGGGTGGGGGGGGCACAGAAGTGACACTTTCAGTTCCGGGGTGTTTGGGTGGGGGGGGCACAGAAGTGACACTTTCAGTTCCGGGGTGTTTGGGTGGGGGGGCACAGAAGTGACACTTTCAGTTCCGGGGTGTTTGGGTGGGGGGGCACAGAAGTGACACTTTCAGTTCCGGGGTGGGGTTTGGGTTTGGGGGGGCACAGAAGTGCTTCCGGGGTGTTTTGGGTGGGGGGGCACAGAAGTGACACTTTCAGTTCCGGGGTGTTTGGGTGGGGGGGCACAGAAGTGACACTTTCAGTTCCGGGGTGTTTGGGTGGGGGGGCACAGAAGTGACACTTTCAGTTCCGGGATGTTGTGAGGGGGGGCACAGAAGTGACACTTTCAGTTCCGGGATGTTGTGGGGAAGGCACTGAAGTGACACTTTCAGTTCCGGGATGTTGTGGGGAAGGCACTGAAGTGACACTTTCAGTTCCGGGATGTTGTGGGGAAGGCACTGAAGTGACACTTTCAGTTCCGGGATGTTGTGGGGAAGCACAGAAGTGACACTTTCAGTTCCGGGGTGTTGTGGGGAAGGCACAGAAGTGACACTTTCAGTTCCGGGATGTTGTGGGGAAGGCACAGAAGTGACACTTTCAGTTCCGGGATGTTGTGGGGAAGGCACAGAAGTGACACTTTCAGTTCCGGGATGTTGTGGGGAAGGCACAGAAGTGACACTTTCAGTTCCGGGGTGTTGTGGGGAAGGCAGAGAAGTGACACTTTCAGTTCCGGGGTGTTTGGGGGGAAGGCACAAAAATTACAATTTCAGTTTTGGAGGAAACACTATTAATCTTTTCTCTTTAATTATTTTTTGGGGAAAAAAGCTTCATTTTCAAACGATTTTATTTAATTTTTTTTTAATATAATAAACTAAGAAACAAATATTTTAAAGTGTGCGAGTGGTGGCTCACACTTGTACTAGACACATAAGCTGACAATTGGTATCGTTTTAAGCTCAGAAGGGTATAAAAAGAATCAAAATCAATGTATAAACACATCTGTAGCTAGTTTTGGAACATTATGTTGTGGAAATATTTATTCATCAGTGTCTGAAAAAGACACTTGCGGTAAAAACATATACACATCTGTACTGGTAAAGGAGTTAAAAGATAGAACAAAGAAGAACAGAAATTGAGAAAAGATAACGAGTGACAGAGCATTTAAACCATTATGATCAAAGTTAACAGTGAAGCAAGAATCCGGAATAAAAAGTATCGCAAGTCTGAAGGGCCATTGATGAAACTTAGCATGGAACCCATGGTTACATCTAGAAGTTCATTTTCAAGATTATATCAAATCCATTTCTAGGTCTGGTACTAGAAAAGTTGTACTAGACAGTTTTTTCTCACCCAAATCCATCTTCCATATTTATAAGTCTACCGTTCATCCATGCTTTGTATATTGCTGCCACATATGGTCTGGTGTTACTGCTATATATTTAGAGATTCTAGCTAAAATACAGAGAAGAATTAGCAATATTATTAGTACTGACCTGACATCTCCGGCTCAGCCACTTTCCCATCACCATAATGCAGCTTCCCAGTTGTCATTTCTATAAATACTTTCATGACAATTATGTCGATAGACTCTTTACTTTGGTACTTCTATTTTATGAATTTCAATTCAGACGGGCATAAAGCAATGGCAACCTACTGCGGGATAATCTTCTGCCCAGTCAGTCATGTCTCTTTCGAGACATGATCGCCTGAAGCGTATATCACATATGGCACTTTTTATGACTAACTGAATATAATAGTTGAAAACATGAAAAAAAAAAAACTGGGGGATCAGTTTCATATTGTTATGAAGTAATAAACTGATCCCCCACTAATTACTACTTAATAATATAATACATCTCTTCTCCCTGTAGCTATGAGTCAAATAACACGGCAAATTGGGTTTTTGAGCCTTGGCTGGCAACCAGTCTACTGCAGAAAGCAATGGCAACCTACTGCAGGCTAATCTTCTGCCCAGTCAGTCATGTCTCTTTCGAGACATGATCGCCCAAAGCGTGTATCACGTATGGCACTTAACTGACTGATTGACTAGATTGGTAGCAAAGTCTTATCAGTTTATGGTTGAATTGGTTAGATGTAATTCTTCAGTTAACAGATTTTTTTTCTCACACTTCTTGCTCGTGGAACATGTTTCCGGCTCGAGTTAACTTTTATCTTCAAAAATTTAAATGCAAATTGTTTATTTAAGTTCAAATCCCAGATGAATTCATTACCTTCACTTATGAGCTAACACCCTTGGAAAAGCTATGAATCCATCTTTTCTCTCCCTAGCTATGGGTAAATAGCAGGACAGACTGGGTTTTATAGCCTTGACTGGCAACCAGTCTACCGCAGTAAGAATTAGCAACATCCTGTGGGAAAACCTTCACACGTGTGGTTGGGAATTGCTTCTTCTATGTGCCTGGCCATTCAGGACGTAGGCGATTATGGCTTTCCACGTTTCCCTATCCCTGGAGGCTCTTAACACGCCTTCTCCTGTTACACCATGCAAACTCCGCTCTGTCATCCACTAGCTCAAGCCCATAAACCTAAAATATAAATATAGAAACTAGCATAGCCACAAAATGAAGGATCAGTTTTTACATTGATTATAATATAGAATTTATCCCCCATTTTATACCCACATTATAATTTTTTTATAAACAGTTGGCATATATATATATATATTTCTTCTATGTGCCCTGTCCTTTCAGGACATAGGGAAACGTGGAAAGCCATGATCGCCTATCTTTGGTGGCTCTTAGCACGCCTTCTCCTGATACATCATGCAATCTCCGATCTGTCATCCACTAGCTCAAGCCCATAAAAAAGTCCAGTGAAACTTCAAGGGAAGAAACCAGTTCAACCCACCCAGAGTGGATGCTGCCGGAAGTACGAGACTTCTTGATGTTTCTCCTTTTCTTATTCTTTCACACTCAGTAACCCCAGGTTTCTTAGATTTTATTGTCTTGCATGAGTTGAAATGATTACAGAACATTTCTTGAATATAACCGCATTCATTCCTTTCTCACTAAAATTGAATATTCTGAGAATAAAGTGAATCAAAATATTCATGATATCAAACCGATTTTATTGTTTGTTCATCTTAATCGCCTCCAAGCAGTTTTCTTTTCATCATTGATGTCTTAAAATTGTCTAAAGTTTATTCATAAAAATGCCAAGAAGACGTGTTTACTAAATATAATAATGTCTTAGGGAAAGTAAGAGAGAAAATATGACTACAGTCTTTAAAAATGGTTTTGTTTTCTTTAAATCAATAAAAATTACTTGTAAAGCAATTATTCTTCCAATGCTGTTGTAAACAATTTATAGTAATGAAGTCCAACATTTCAAAAGAAGTTCGAATCAATCGAAAATTTTATAAATGCACTCGGTGAATCGAACATGAGAAATGTTTTAAATAATTGAAAAAATTGTTTTGTTTTGAAAACAATCTTTAAGCCAAGTAATAACGAACGATCAATTCTTCTGGGAGTTTGAGATTCAAAACAGCTCACTAAATCCAGGAGAGAGGATGGGATTTGGTCCAAGTAGACAAGAAGTAGAAATGCCAGATTTGGGATTTTGCCATTCCTGCAGACTATAGGCATAGATTTGGAGAAAAGCAAAATGATAGATAAATATGAAATATATCAAAATGTATATTAAGTACATAAGAAAATGACAAGATAGAAAAAAAAAACTTATTGATGCATTTTGATCAGAGAAGGGACATTTTTTTAGCTTAATAATAGTTTTATTGATATCAGATAAATACCATACATGATACACGCTTAGGCGATCATGTCTTGAAAGAGACGTGACTGACTTGGCATAAGATTATCCTGCAATAGATTGCTATTGCTTTCTGCGGTAGACTGGTTGCCATCCAAGGCTATAGAAACCACTGTTCTGTTTATTGGCTCATACCTAGTGGGAGGAAAGATGTATATTATTAAATAGTAATTGGTGGGGGATCAGTTTACTACTTCATAACAATATAAAACTGATCCCCCACTTTATGCTTAATGAAACCTTTAATCATGTTTTCAACTATTATATTCAGTCAGTCAGTTAAGTGCCATACGTGATACATGTTTAGGCGTTCATGTCTTGAAAGAGACATGACTGACTTGGCATAAGATTATCCTGCAGTAGGTTGCCATTGCTTTCTGCAGTAGACTGGTTGTTAGCCAAGGCTATAGAACCCTATCTGTCCTATTATTTAACCAATAACAGGAAGGAAGAGATGGATTGATACTTTTCCCAAGGGTATTTATGCATAAATGAATGCAAGGTATTGAGCTGAAATTTGAACTCGGCTCCCCGATTTGTCGTTTCGAGCCGATATCCACTGCACCACAATGCACATTATTGATATAATCAGTCTTAATATGAAAGTTAGATGAGTGGGAGGAAGACAAAAATGAAATTTACAGTGAAACATTAAACATACAGAGACACTCAGCTTGAAATTTAAATTATCACAACCACTGTATCTCGAGGATTAACTTCTTGCTATTTACCTATATTTCTGAGATGAGGTCTTGTAAGTATTTACATTGTACGGACTGTTGTCCTCATTTTTGTTGCCATATTCACCTTCAATATCTGAACTTATTTATAAATGGAACTTTGTCTCTGTGTGTGTGTGTGTATATCCATTACCTACAGACTCCGAAACGGCTGAACCGATTTTCTTGAAAATTTACAGTTGTATTATAAGCGTCTGCGAGTGTTCTTAGCTAGGTTCTGTGCCGAGATACCCCCCGACAAATATCGATAATCGAAAAAATCGGGTTATATAAGGAGTGGTCCGATTTTAATCCAATTTGATACACTCATAGACAAAGACATAAGAAACGATATTCAGAAGTTGCAAGGTTGCCGTTCTTACAATAGTGCAGAAAATCGATAATATATATATATAAAATTTCATTACACCCGAGCAACGCCGGGCTATACTGCTCGTCGGTCTATATTTCGTAGATGAGGTATTGTAAATAATTACATTATTTACATTGTTGCCATATTCACCTTCAATATCGGTTTATATTTCTGAGATGAGGTATTGTAATTATTTACACTATTCGGACTGTTGTTCTAATCTTTTTTGCCATATTCACAATGTTTTGGTCATTGTACGCTATAAACTTCTTCAGATGATTTGATTTTTAAACTGAAACCTTTATTTTATTTACTGGGGTAGATTGTTCACGCACATTTCGGATTTCTTAAATATCTCTATTTTATTTTTAACCGAATTCTTTTTTTTTTTTTTGTGCTATAGTCAGGTATTGAACTCACAACTTTTCTGTTAAGTCACTAGATTCAACCAACGCTTTCATCCACTGATGATAAATATGGCAACAAAATAATGGCAATGATTAACTTTTTATTCAGGTTTTGCTTATGTTAGCAATTATCACAAACTGCATCAACAGAAGATCTTTAATTTATCCTCCCAGAAGCAAGAATTACCTCGTCGAAGCAAAAGACGGCGAGTTGTCTGCACATGCGTTTGTAGACGCCATGAAACCGTGAGGCGAGCTCATGCAAGGCAGTTTTGAAATGACACAGCGCATGCGTCATCGGTTAAAGCGAGGCCCTCACATGCAAGAAATTTCGGTTTCTTTCTCGAGACCAAAAACGCACAAAACGAGCCAACTTCTGTTTCGGAATCAGTTTGGTGTTGGCAATTCGTGAAGACTATACCGGTGTTCGAGAGACAATGTTTTGTTTACAATGCACAGGGAACGGAGTCCCGAGTGAAGCAGTGTTCCTGGTTCTACGTCGAGCAGCTGTGAGAATGGATCCAAGCGGTCATTAATTTCTCTACCAACTACACTTTGAGAAACAAATATTACATTTTAATTCATCAATAAACCAGAATTAGCCTGAACAAGTTCCTTTTTCGAACTAAACATGTCACCTAGTTTTTTTTCCATAAAGCCAGTATCAATTGAAGGTTGATCGGGCGATTTTGCTTAATGGCATATCAAATGCATTATTTATGCGGAAATCTGAATACCACTCTAGACTAAGTGTTCATTTCGAAATTCCAACTAATACTACCTGAAGAAAGCCAGAGCATTCAACGGCCGAAACATCATGAATATGGTAATAAAGAAGAGAGCAACAGCCGAAGCAATGTAAATACTTATACACTCCTGATCAAAAATTTAAGACCACTTAAAAATCTTTAAAAAGAAATATTTTTTACAGATAGATTTTAAACTCCTACCACTTAAGGTTACCAATACTACAATCTAAAAGGTTATGGAAACAAAAAGCTACATTCCAAACATTTTATTTAGAAATTTACATTTTTATAAAATGAGGCGATTTGCGCATGATCAAAATTATAAGACCAGGGCTATAAATTGTTAAATCTATGGTAATTTCAATGTTTTTAGTTTAGTTAGAGATTAGCAATCACTACATAAATGTGTTACCATGCCTAAAGCAAGCAAACTTACCAAAGTTGAGCGTTCTCGAATTCTAGAATTCCATAAGCAAGCTTTGTCGCAGCTAAGGTAAATCGCAGTAAAACTGTGATTTGCAATTTTCTAAAGAACAGTGAGAATTATGGAAAAGTAAAATCCTCTGGTAGCCCCCCAAAAATTTCTCCTGCATTGAGTAAGAGAATAAGACGGGTTGTTATGAAAGAGGCGGGGCTTTCTTCTAGTCAAATTAAGGCAGTCACAGATGCTGATTGCAGTCCTGTAACCATCAGACGACACTTACGACAAATAAAAAGCGTAAACAAATTCCTCAGCTGCTTCCACGTCACAAGGTGGACTACTTAAAATTTGGTTGTGAACACCAAACATGGGTCGTTGAGAAGTGGAAGAAAGTCCTGTTTTCTGATGAGAAAAAATTCAATCTCGATGGTCCTGATGGCTTCCAACGATATTGGCATAACAAAAACATGCCTCCTGAAATTTTCTCCACACGTCATAGTGGTAGAGAGTCCCTACTGGTATGGGATGCCTTTTCTTACAGAGGTACGATGGAGCTGCAGGTGGTGCAGGGTTGTCAAACAGCGGCTGGTTATGTTAGCATGCTACAAAAAGCATCATTGATGATGGAGGGCCATCGTTTGTGTGTGGATGGATGGTTATTCCAACAGAATAATGCTGCAATCCACGCTGCAAGACGGACCTTGACCTTTCTACAAGAAAATGGGGTCCATCTTTTGGGACATCCTGCATGCTCACCAGACTTGAACCCAATCGAAAATGTTTGGGGATGGATGACAAGAGATGTTTATCGAAATGGCAAACAATATTCAACAAAAAATGAACTTCGCGAAGCCATCTTCAGAAGCTGGAGCAACATCCTCCGCACCTTAATGGAAACGCTTATTTCAAGCATACCCGACAGAATTTTTGAAGTCATCAAAAGCAGTGGAGGTAGAACTCATTATTAAATTTGGTTGTTGAATGTTTTCATACACTTTTTGTACAATTTCGTAGAATTTTTGTCTCTGGTTTTATAATTTTGATCATGTGTAAATCGCCTCATTTTATAAAAATGTAAATTTCTAAATAAAATGTTTGGAATATAGCTTTTTGTTTCCATAACCTTTTAGATTGTAGTATTGGCAACCTTAAGTGGGAGGAGTTTAAAATCTATCTATAAAAAAGAATTTCTTTTTAAAGATTTTTAAGTGGTCTTAAAATTTTGATCAGGAGTGTAATACTTTGTCTCCAGAATAAAGATGTACGTTTAAAGATCGGTATGGAACAAAATATGGAGAAAATTAGAAAGTCTAACCAGAAGCTGAGCGAATATGTCAATAAAGATGAGGACAACAGTCTGAATAGTGTAAATCGTTACAATACCTCATCTCAAAAATTTAGGCAGATCCTGAAGAAAGTCAGAGCATACAATGTTCGAAACATTGTGAATATGACAAAGCTGAGGACAATGGTCCGAACAATCTAAATAGTGTAAATATCTACAATACCTCATCTCAGAAATATCGACAGATCTTGAAAAAGGCCAGAGAATTTAATATCCGAAATATTGTGAATATGACAATAAAAATGAGGACAACAGTCTGAACAGTGTAAAGAGTTACAATAACTCACCACAAAAATTTAGACAGATCCTGAAGAAGGTCAGATCATACAATGTTCGAAACATTGTGAATATGACAAAGATGAGGACAACGGTCCAAACAATCTAAATTAGAGTAAAGAGTTGCAATACCTCATTGGAGAAATCTAGACAGATGCCTAAATATTTTGTACATAACTTTATACTTTCATGATAAAATGTGTGTGTTTTTTGCGGGTAAATAGTTCATAGATCATAAAATTTACTTCTGCCAATTTCACTACAAAAAGTATTGCTGGTCATTTTATTATAAATACGTATTTTTATACCTTTTACTGTTGTATTGGTTGTCTTTTTCTTGTAAAATGTCCGATTTGCCTTGAAGAGGTGATTCTATAAAATACAAATCCTATATCATCTAACAACTCTAACAAAAAAGTAAAATTGTACACCCGCAAAAATGGATCGAAACGACTACAAACATTTTATTAAAAAAAAACAGACAAAGGCAAATTTCACAAGTCAGTGTGAAAGTTAGGATTCTAGATTTTGCAAGGCTAGGAAATAAAAAATTCATCTGTGACCACGGTCAATTTTTTCACACCTAGAAAATGGGTATGCTGCTAGAGCTGGTCACATGACTAAAATCTACTACTTAAACCACATATCTTGACCGGTCAACTCAGTCCGACACGGGAGCGAATCTGAAAGACCTCGTCGCAATGTGACTAAAGTAAATTTAATTTGCTGATCCTGACGAAAGGGTGCATCATACATTCGTTTTTCCTCTCCTTCGTCATCACGCACACACCGTCAAAAAAAAAAAAAAAAAAAAGAAAAAAAGATATTTCAACTGACTTCGATAAGTACAATCTCTTATTGCCTGACTTTGCTTATCACTCTTTCTCCAGTTATAAAAGGGAAAAGAACACAGACTTATTAGAAACCATTTTATTTTTTTTTACATATACACATTCTGCTAGGGGCTTACGGCCTATCACGTTGAATACACCGGTTCTTGATCGATCACCGAAGTTGAGCAACGTTGAGCCTGGTCACTACTTAGATGGGTGACCGCTTGGGACTACCAGGTGCTGTAAGCGTATAGTGACGGATGTGCGTTGTGGTGCAGTGGATATCGGCTCGGAAAGAGAAATCGGTGAGCCGAGTTCGAATTCCAGTTGAATAACCTGCATTTCCTTAAGCACTAGTGCTCTTGGGGAAAGTATTAATCCATTCTTTCCCTCCAGTTATGAACTAAATAGCAAGAGTGGGACTTGGGGACCCTGCCCTTAAAAACAAATCCCAATGAATCTTGATACTCGAAAAGAAAAAATGTATTACTAGACATAAAACTTATATAAAAACAACAATGAATTGTTGAAAGAAAAAGATATTACCAGAAATAAATAAATAAAATTTATTTGGCAATAAATGACCCGCCGAGGTTGATATGCCATAAAAACAAAAACATTCTGCTACTATCAACTCTGAACTCTGAATTTCTGTGGAACATTTAACCCTCTAGGGCCATTCGTATCATATTTGATACAGTATTTCCTTATAAGGAAACATTTGGTATTCATTGACTGAGCAGTCAGTACTGCTTTCATTTGAAATTTATAAAATATTTCTCTTAAAAATTTTTCAGGAAAATATTTCTTTCAAGGCTTGTTTTCATACTGTATCAAATATGATACGAATGGCCGTAGAGGGTTAATAATATAATATGATTAAAACTTCTACTTGTCATAAAGTGGGGGATCAGTTCTATATTGTTATGAAGTAATAAACAGATCCCCCACTCATATGATACGAATGGCCCTAGAGGGTTAATAATATAATATGATTAAAACTTCTACTTGTCATAAAGTGGGGGATCAGTTCTATATTGTTATGAAGTAATAAACAGATCCCCCACTAATATACGAATGGCCGTAGAGGGTTAATATAATATGATTAAGGCTTCTACTTGTCATAAAGTGGGGGATCAGTTCTATATTGTTATGAAGTAATAAACAGATCCCCCACTAATATGATACGAATGGCCCTAGAGGGTTAATAATATAATATGATTAAAACTTCTACTTGTCATAAAGTGGAGGATCAGTTCTATATTGTTATGAAGTAATAAACAGATCCCCCACTAATATGATACGAATGGCCGTAGAGGGTTAATAATATAATATGATTAAAACTTCTACTTGTCATAAAGTGGGGGATCAGTTCTATATTGTTATGAAGTAATAAACAGATCCCCCACTCATATGATACGAATGGCCCTAGAGGGTTAATAATATAATATGATTAAAACTTCTACTTGTCATAAAGTGGGGGATCAGTTCTATATTGTTATGAAGTAATAAACAGATCCCCCACTAATATGATACGAATGGTCCTAGAGGGTCCTAGGAATGGTCCTAGAGGGTTAATAATATAATATGATTAAAACTTCTACTTGTCATGAAGTAATAAACAGATCCCCCACTAATATGATACGAATGGCCCTAGAGGGTTAAATACTTACATTTCTCTTCGAACAATTAACTACTCGACTTTTCTTTATGAACATTTTATTTTTCGTCTTAAAATGTTTTTCTGTTAATAAAAATTTTACTTTAATGTGCAAACGAAATATTTTATCCTTCCACATTTCAACTTTCTGATAGTTTAAATTGTGGGGGCCTTCGTGTTTGGCACAAGGCCAGTTTGACAAGGATAACCGGTGCATCTACAATTCCACACGCTGTAAAATCTAATCTCCTAATCACAGGCTTTGCTGCCAAGTATAGTTTGTCATACCAAGGACATCAAATTAAAATTTTCTTTAGCACAATATCTTTGTGTCAGTTTGTTGTGACATTTCTACATCATCGTAAGAGTTCATTAGAAATAGGAAAATTGATCAGGTCTTTGTTGCAGACTTATTATGGTGATATGTAGACTGGTCACATTTTTAATCTTTCCCACCCATCCAGTAAGGTAACAAAGCCACTAACATGCATAGGGGTTACAGAGTGTAAAAAAATATAAGAAAAATATAAAGGAGCAAAACAATAACAGAAATTAAGAAAAACACCCGGTCCACACTCCACCCACGTCTATTGAACAGGTGAAGAGGCTCATCCCTTGTTTCCTGTTTAGGATGTGGTTTCCGGTTTTTCTCTTCTCCAATCTTTTCACTTTTTTTTTTTTTTATTTCATTTTATTTTTTTCAATTGGAGTAATAGACTAAACTATCGCCCGGTTCACACTCCACCTACGTCTATTGAACAGGTGAAGAGGCTCATCCCTCGTTCCCTGTTTAGAATGTGGTTTCCGGCTTTCTCTTTTCCAATCTTTTCACTCCTTTTTTTTTCCAATTGGAGTAGATAGACTAAACTATCGCCCGGTTCACACACACACACATATATATATATATATATATATATATATATATATATATGGTTATGTTTTGAAGGCTGTCACAATGCGTTGAGTAAAATAAAGTAAGATAAAGAAGTTTTTGGGTATTACCTATTTATGGAACATTAATATTTCGAGATCAAAATCTTCAGAATGGCAGAGAAGTGTGCGGCTGTCCGAGTGTGTTCTTGGCCTTTCAAAGAATGTTCATTTCTAGCTGGCTGTCTGCTGCTGCTGTCATTAATTTTACTGCGTGTTTATGGTATATATGTGTGATTTATAGTTGGGGCCTTTTTTGGTCTGATAAGTAGAATAAATTGCAAGAACCACGCGGACATAAACACGCACTAATGACACAGTCACGGACACACCACCAGATAAAGCAGAGAGATAAAACAACAGAAATGAAATAGATCCTCTTCAACCCGGTCACAAGTCAAACCAACGGTCAGGTCACACTTAAACAGACTGATATCAAAAGAGACAAAACTGACTAGGTAGATTATCTCGCAGTATTTTGCCTTTGCTTTCTGTGGTAGGGAAGAGATGGATTAAAACCTTTTCCAACTGTATTTGTGCGTAAGTGAATTCAAGTGGAATTCGAACTTGGCTCTGGAATTTGTCGTTCCGAGTCGATATCCATTGTACTACAACGCTCATCCATCCGGCCGTAGAGGATGTCAATAAAGTACAATGGAAAAAAACAAAAAAACAAGCCGCGACAACTAGCTTAAAAAGCAATAGAATGACAGATACATCTGGCCGTAGATTGTCAACAAAGCGACGGCAACCTGAAAAAGCGAAAATGCGTCGGAGTTTTAAAACTATATAAAGTCTAGAATTTTAAACTGAAGAGAGAGAGAGAGAACTCTTCAGCTGGCTTCCGACTTCCAACGACACGTTCGTGTGCACAACTCTCCAGTTGCACTCCTGCTCCACACAAGCATCAAAGCTAAAGTATAAAAAGATAAGATATTTTTAGATATACACGTTTCTCATTCTTTGTCCAAATCCAGCAGCAGTATACAACATTACAATCTTTTAATAACAATTACATTGTTCCAGTCAAAATTATGGTCTGTCATATTGCTATCTAACACTAATGCATTCAACGTATTGTTTTCTGAAAGAACTATTAATCTTAATGTAGTCTGAATGAAAGTCGAATTGAGTTTTGTTTAATGGCATATCAACCTCTGTGGATTATTTAATGCCAAAAAGGTAGGGTTTTAAGAGCTTTTTTTAATATTCAGTTATAGTGAAAAGGTTCATTTAGTCAGATTTTGATGAAAACTTTTTTATTTTCTTTTTATTTTAAGTACTAGATTGACATTAAGTTCTCATTTTAAATTTTAAATAAAAAGATGTAACCGTAAGTTCTATGCTAACAGTTTCTTCTCTCACACTTCTCGCTTGTGGAGATCTTTTCCAGCTTCTTGCTTTCCAGTTGACTGATCTAACTGCCGACTAATATCAACTTCCCAAGAGCTCCTGTGAACTTCCCAAGAGCTCCTGTGAACTTCCCAAGAGCTCCTGTGAACTTCCCAAGAGCTCCTGTGAACTTCCCAAGAGCTCCTGTGAACTTCCCAAGAGCTCCTGTGAACTTCCCAAGAGCTCCTGTGAACTTCCCAAGAGCTCCTGTGAACTTCCCAAGAGCTCCTGTGAACTTCCCAAGAGCTCCTGTGAACTTCCCAAGAGCTCCTGTGAACTTCCCAAGAGCTCCTGTGAACTTTCCAAGAGCTCCTGTGAACTTTCCAAGAGCTCCTGTGAACTTCCCAAGAGCTCCTGTGAACTTCCCAAGAGCTCCTGTGAACTTCCCAAGAGCTCCTGTGAACTTCCCAAGAGCTCCTGTGAACTTCTCCCGTTAACTTCCTGATTAATATAGGAGGGAGATTCCATTATCTGAGGAATAGGTGTGTTTCCTCTATAACAGTTATTTAATGCCAAAAAGATGGGGTTTTAAGTTATTTTTTTATGTTCGATTAGAGAAGGAACGGTGATTTAATCAGATTTTAATGATTTTTTTTTGTTTTTGTCCTATTTTTATTTCAGAAAACTGAAAATGTCTTCTAGTTTTGTATTCAAAAATGTTTTGCTGAGAATCTTTTCCTTAAAAATTGTGTTATGGTAATAATTTTTTTCTTCAAAGATGTATTTGTTGGTAATTTTCTTTAAAAATGTATATTTTTCTATGAAAGTCTTTTCATAATTTCATAGTGTTTGACCCTAGTTTGGAGGTTAACTATTTGCCCATAGCTGGGACCCTAACAGTTGCTACCACTCCGGGTCAGGGTGGACCTGGGAACAACAGCAATTAAGAGGTTATTCCATACTCCTCACAACCTTCCAATCAGAGGTCTTGCTTCTGTGGAGGGGGCGTGTGTTTTTATTTTAGCTGTCACTATGCTCTCCCAACCACTGCACTTCCCTTTCCCTCCTCTACCACTTACCTTATCAACTTTATAAACACCCAGAGAATTTTATTTTCTGGATCATGAGCTTAACTTCCAATTTTTTTAATGTTTTGATAAAATTAAATGATTTACAGTTTGTGGTTTGATGAGATGGGTAGCAAAACCTGACCCATCAAAATAACTTCTTGTTTATAACCCGTTTCGATGACGTATTGTTTCCTTGATTATATATATATATATATATATATATATATATATATCGAGAGAGAGAGATAAATATTATAGTATGTGCTTATCTATTTTTTTTCCGTTAGTAGTGGGATTCCATTCTAGTGAAGGGTAGTTGTATATTGTTGCAGGTTAACGGAATTTGGCCTTGTTGTAGATAGCCCACTATAAATCATAAAATGATCATAAAATCAAGAAGTTGAAATTAAATTGAGTTGAAAATAACATTTATATATACACATATCAATTAATGTTTTTACAAATAAAGTAATACTTGAATATAGGCCCAACGGAGATTAAAATGTTCATGGCAAATAAAATGCTGAAAGAGATTTAAGGCTTAGGAATGTGGGAGAGTCGTGAGTAATAAATGTCTTTGATGTAGTCGCTCCTTAGGTCAGTAAGTACTTTTGAGACAGGGAAGAAAGTAGTGAGAGATGAAGGGAGGCGAACATAGTAGCCGCTTGACTTGGTCAAGGGAGGTACTAATCACGCACGTCTGTCCGTCCGTCGGTCTGTCTGCTGGGTGTTTTCTGTCTGCTTTTTATTTCGTCTTTTTGGATCGCAGGTGGTCATTTGGAAATTCATATCCGTATTTAATTCTGGGCTTCCCATTGGCTGATTAATAAAATTCGCGTAGGCTCGCGAAATGGAAATTTAATATTTGATAAATTTTTATTTTTCAACCGGAACATCTGCGCGAACCTGGATGCGCACCGTCGAGTTTTGGTCATTTGCTTTTTTGTCGTGAGAGAGCAAACATCCAGTCCATCGCTTTTGCTTGGTCGGTATCACCACTATATATATATATATATATATATATATATATCATCTCACCCCAAGCAAGGAATCCACTGCCACTGTTGCGCAGGGGGTTATATAAGGGAAAGTGATAAGTGATGAGAAAGAGGGGTTAGTTATAGGAAATGTCAGGAGGAGGGTAATAGACGGATGAGGATACCGAGGATGGGGATAGAGTAGAGGGAAAGAAGAGCTTGAGAGAATGGATGCGAGTTTGTGTGATAGGAGATGTCTATTGACCTTACATTTAAATTC
This sequence comes from Ascarosepion bandense, assembly GCA_037127315.1. Classification (NCBI taxonomy): domain Eukaryota; kingdom Metazoa; phylum Mollusca; class Cephalopoda; order Sepiida; family Sepiidae; genus Ascarosepion; species Ascarosepion bandense. Next base: position 63,774 of record JBBBDQ010000667.1, read on the forward strand.
CTGGGGGAAGCAAGTACATGGAAGGGACATCCACAGGTGGGAAGTGTGTGAAAAGAAGCTGTTAGAGTAGAAATTGCAGTTACACTGTAAAAGGGTGGGACCTAGTTGCTAATATAGTAGCTCGTGTAAATTCATACCTAGGGGGTACCAGTGATCTGAGTTCATTGGAGCAGAAGCAGTGAAAATATTTATAGAAGAGACACAGGGAAGCCATGTCACGCCAGTAAGACAGCGAGCTTAAAATTCGGTATAGATCACATTATATATATATATATATATATATATATATATATATATATTTATATAAATTCTTGTAATAGTTGTTACAATGGTTTATAAATTCATAGTATCACTACACAAAAATTTTCACCTTTCGAAACTACGTGCTTCTCATCGGGTGACGAAGTTGGGATGAAAATTAAATGGTGAAAACGGTTTATTTGTGGTGATATGATGTTTAAGTGAAAGTGGGGTTGGGAGCTTATTCTGATTCTGTCAGTCGTATTGTAGCCTTAGAGATATGGGTTAGGAGAGGTGGCTTAATTTAAGACAGGTTCCTTTTTTATTTTATCTGTATTTTCGTGGAAGTAGCGTCGCTGTTAATGAGAGCGATGTAAATGTATGTAGTATAGGGAGTTTTGGAATGGTCTAGTCGTCCGTTTGTGGGTCTAGTGATGCTGCTATTGGGTTAAGAGAAGGATATGGGGTAGCTGAGTTTTGGGAAGATCGCTTTTTCGTTTAGTTTAGGTATTTTGTATTGGAATACATGTATTTTTTTTTTGTTTTTATGCAGTGCCGATAGTTTTTATTTTACTACTATTTACAGGTAGACGGAATTATTGTTGGTGTGTTGTGGGATTTATTTTATTTTATTTTTACGTTTTTTGTTCTATTTATTTAGTGGGTTGATTATGTGAATTTATTGCATTTTTGGAGGGGTTGTGTGGATGGGGTGTTTTGTTTTGTTTTTTTATTTAAATTTCAACGAGAAATATTTGCGGTATTTGCATAAGACTGCTAGTTCGTCTCTACGGTTTAATAGTTCGCTACTGTTGGGGTACTTTAGAATGTGTAGCTTTTCACTTAAACATAAAGGGCAGATGTTGTCAAGTGAGTTGCAAGTTCTAGTTTTTTCTAGGATTTTCCATTTTACTTTGGGTTTCTGTTTTGAGTCCTTTAGCTTCCAAAAGTATGCAGAAAGGGAATGTTTGGTTTCGGTATAAGTTGTTTTTGAAGTTAAATACATGTACCAGCGCTGCTTAAAATTGTTCTTAGTAGATCCGATATACACTTTATTTATAGTGGAATTTTCAATTGATGTTATGTTGCATTAATAGATTATTGAGTTTATTTTACATTTATTCTGTAGTGGGCAGTTGTTAGGGTTTCTACAATTACATAGGTTTTTATTGTTGTCTTCTTTATTATTTTGGTAGTTAATTTTATTTTGATCTACGTATTGATTTAGGATATATTTGTCATGGTTTGTTACGATTTTTTCTAGGTTGTTTGTGCAGTTATAGCTTAGTTTTAACGTATTTTTGCTGAAAATTTTACTAAGGTTTATTGGTGAGAAAGTGTTTTTTAATTAAATTGAGGAACTTCTGGCCTAACTTGGTGTTTATCATTTGGTTGAAAGGAGGTGTGTACTAAATGATTTTTCTATTTCTATTTTTCCTGTTATGGTTATAGTTTGTTATATATTGGATGTCTTGGTTTTTGTAGCCGCTTTTTTTAGGGACTTATTGTAGAAACTTTTGTGTTAAATATTTCTTCACTGGACGAGTTTTTACTAATTCTATATTCTATGGAGGAGGGTATATGTTTGATTATACTTGCGGGGTGGTTTGACTTTGGGTGGATGTATAGGGGGTATTTGTTGAGTTTTATGTATGCTTGGTAATTATTATTAACTGAATCAAGTGTTACATCGAGGAAGTTTACTACTTTTAAATTTGCGTTAACTATTACTTTTAGGTTTAAACTTTTAAATTCTCTGTGGATAAGTTTTCTTATTTTGTCTGTTTTAAAGTGTGTGGGATTTTGTACTATCATGAGACCAGGGTCTCTGTATAGCCCTATGTCTTGTGTGTTTATGTCGTGGTGTGCAGTAAGATTGTATAGTGTAAATAAGCCGATGAGATCGGAAGACTCTGCAGAGTCGAACGCACCCATTGTAATGTCAAATAGGTTTACAGAGTTATTTTTTATCCATTGTTTTTGGTTATGGATAAGAACAGATGTCTTGGCAGTCATTATAATATTATATTCGTCCTTGGTTAAGTCCGAGTAATGTGTGGCAAATTCCAGTGCTAAAGTGAATAAGTCTTTAGATATTGATGGATATATATATATATATATATATATATATATATATATTAGTTAGGGTTAAGCCCAACAATTTTTATTATCTTAAGCTTGGATTGATAAGTAGCCTTTAATTTCGTATTAACATTTACTGACTTCATGAAGATTGCATTTAGGTGCATGAAACTATAGTAGAGGTCAATCATGTTTGCGGGTATTATTATAAATATTATCTTCTGCCTCATTTAGAGGTAATGAACACTTTTCTTTCCAGTACAGGATATTTTGTGTGCTCTTTTTGTGTCACTGATTCCCCCTCAAGTATATATATATATATATATATGTGTGTGTGTGTGTGTGTGAACTATGTATGTATGTATGTATGTATATATATATATATGTGTGTGTGTGTGTGTGTGAACTATGTATGTATGTATATATATATATATATGTATATATATATATGTGTGTGTGTGTGTGTGAACTATGTATGTATGTGTATATATATGTGTGTGTGTGTGTGTGTGTGTGTGAAAACTATATATATATATATATATATATATATGTGTGTGTGTGTATATATATATAGTCATCAGCGGACAGATCTGTTTCGCTCTATCGCAGTTTATCAGCACGGTCAGAAACCCGATTGCCTTTTCACCCAGGATTGAAAAGGCGACCGAATTTTCAATCGGCGTGTCTACCTCTGAGCTATGGGCGCTCGGTAGAAGGAGGCAGTCCTCTTAGCGTGTATATTATCATTATACACGCCTAATAGCCAGTGTGCTCTAATTCATTACTGAATGAGCGATGAGTACAGTGTAACCCTGATATAAGAAAGTTGTCGGGATCGGATAAAGGTTCTCTTATATCAGGGTTTCTCATATTTATCACAGGCTCTAATTTGGGACCAGAGAAAATCTCTCTCATATCCGGGTTTTGTATATGCTAGAGTAGCTACTGTTTTTCAAAGCCCCCTATTCTTCCAAAGTGCTCAATCAGGGTGTGAGAGCGTAAACATATACAATTTGTAATATATATTCAATTATTTATATATTATATATGTGTGGTACTTATTTGAAAGCGCTCAATATCAGTGATAGCAATTTTCACCTATCATAGTTTCACACAGACCACGTCATACGTACATATATGCGTACGAGAAAATATTGTTCAGTGAACAGAAATCGACAACCGTCTGCGTATTGACATCGCTACAACCACAGTCAGTAGACACACTATTTGAATACACCAATCAAGTGCGTATGTATGTACACAACGGCACACATATACATATATAATGCCAAACCCCGTACCGTTCATATATAGTTATGTTTGTGTGAGCCCCAGTGGCTGAGAGCGCGCGTGTCTGCATACGTCAATGGGTGTACAAGTGTGTATCTGTATCTGCGTGTGAGAGACGTCACAAAGACAAATTTTCCTCCCAATTTTTTCCCACTTCCACAAAAATACACCAATATACGCAGCCCAACATATATCCAATATTAAAAAAAAAATTAGTTTGTCTGACGATCGCAAGAGCGTGAAACCCAGGGTCACAAACTCACATTTATTTAACTGAATATATATATATATATATATATATATATCTCAGTAACAGTGGATGAGCATCCGTCAATAATAATTATGTAAGACCATTTAGAAGCCTAATTAAACCTGATGAATCATTGTCAACAGAAGAAAAATAAAATAAAAATAATATTCTTTTTCTGATGACACCAACTCAAAGAAATACGTCAAAACAGAAGTTTGTGAAATTGTCCTTTATACATATACTAGCAGTATAGCCCGGCGTTGCTCGGGTGTAATGAAAGCTTTAAAACTAATCTCTTTGGACGTTGGCACGAAAGACTAAAATGTTTCCAGTTAAAGCAAAACCGTAGAATGAAAGAAAAATGAATGGATGTAAGTCAAATTTTGATTACCTGGTATCAATTTATACATGTATATATTGTCGATTTTCTGCACTATTGTAAGAACTGCAACCTTGAAACTTCTGAATATCGTTTCTTATGTTTTTGTCTGTGAGTGTATCAAATTTGATTAAAATCGGACTACTACTCCTATAACCCGATTTTTTCGATTATTGATTTTCGATATTTATCGGGGGTACCTCGACACAAAACCAAGCTAAGAACACTCGCAGACGCTTATAGTACAACTGTGTAAATTTTCAAGAAAATCGGTTCAGCCGTTTCGGAGTCTACAGGTAACGGATACGCACACAGATAAAGTTCCATTTATACATAAGTTTAGATTGTTTTAAAATGGATCACATTTCTTTATGCATTTCATAGAATGAATTACACATCACTTACTTGCTACCTAGTTTTGACCACACCAGTCTCCTCAAAGCAGAAAGACTTCTTTCTGTGACAATCCATTTGAGTGAACAAAAATGAAAAACTTTGCATGTCGTATGTTCTTAGAAGCTGAAATTCTCTTTATATTTTTCTTTCGTTCACATTTCTTTCATAAATTGTTGACATATGTTTGATTAAGTTTTATTTTATCTTGGTTTTTTTTTTATAAGGGTTAATTTTAAGTAACTTTCAATTGACACTTTCTCAAAAAAAAATAATCGCCGGCAGTATGAAGCAAAGAAGTTGATAGGAAAAATTATTATCAATGATTGATGTTAAAAAAAAAAACAGTTAAAAGAAAGAAACACCTCATTAGTACTAAATATTATATGGGTTAAGCAGTAATCTCCCCGAATAAGGCCAACCTGAATTTCATCTCCCTTTTTCTATACAGGGTAGAACGTTGCATATTAATAGACTCCAAGATATCTAAATGGAGTCTCGTCCTAGCCCTGTGTATGTCAGTCAGTTAAATGCCATACATGATACACGGTTTGGACGACCATGTCTCGAAAGAGACATGACTGACTGGGCAGAAGATTATCCCGCAGTAGGTTGCCATTGCTTTCTGCGGTAGACTGGTTGCCGACCAAGGCTATAGAACACAATCTGTCCTGTTATTTGACTCATAGGTAAAGGGAAAAGAAATCTATTATATTATTATGTAGTAATTAGTGGGGGATCGGTTTCCTATTGTTATGAAGTAATAAACTGATCCCCCACTTTATGACCAATATAAGCCTTAATCATTATTCCAGCTATTATATTCAGTCAGTCAGTTAAGTGCCATACGTGATACACGCTTTGGGCAGCCATGTCTCAAAAGAGACATGACTGACTGGGCAGAAGATTATCCCGCAGTAGATTGCCATTGCTTTCTGCAGTAGACTGGTTGCCAGCCAAGTCTATAGAACCCAATCTGTCCTGTTATTTAACCCATAACTGGCGAGAAAAGACAGATTAATACCTTTCCCAAGGGTATTTGCGCATAAGTGAATGCAATGAATTCAGCTGGAATTTGAACTCAACTCCCCGATTTCTCGTTCCGAGCCGATATCCACTGCACCACAAGAAATCATGAGAATAATTCGTTCTGCACTTGACAGAATTTAAAAGGTGTTCGCCAATCACTGACTCATGAATCTGAGAATACATGGATGCAATCGGCTAATGTCTACGCACTTTACCCTGAACATGCTGCGTAATTCTCACCTCCAAACGTTGGATGGTGTTGCCCACATAGTCGATCTAATAATGACACTTATATTGGTATATAATTAAACTTTGTTTAATGGTAGGGAAGACATCCTTACATTTGATGGGGGAGCCTTTTTTGTACTGAAATTATTCCTCACAATAACAGCATTAAAACACAGTTTAATTGAATTATTAATTCTGTCTGCATATGTTTGTCTCTCAGGACCAATCCACGAGAGTCTCAAATACACAGGTGAACCAAATCTCTTTGACTCATTAAACTTATTCATTTTCTGTTTAATGATAGTCGTATATATTTTATAAAAGATTTTAGATTATTACAAAGGGTAATACATATTTCACCGCGTTTTGATGTTATTATTGCGGTTCGTCAGACCCAAATGGTACAACAGTTGGCCCTCAGATTTTGAGGACCAACTGTTGTACCATTTGGGTCTGATGAGCCGTGATAACATCAAAACGCGGTGAAATATGTATTACCTATTGCAATAACTAAAATATTTTATAAATTATATTACTCTGTGAAATTAAATAAATGAATTTAACATTGAGTTCTCTTGAGTTCGTCTATTGGAATTTACCTGGATTACATATCAAGTTTACTGTTTATATATATATATATATATATATATATATATATATATATATATATAGTAATCCGCAGACAGATCTGTTTTGCTGTATCACAGCTCATCAGCACGGTTAGACATCTGATTGCTTTTAACCTGGGATTGAAACCTGACCGAATTGGTGTCAGTCGGCGATTCTATCACTGAGCTCTGGTCGCTCGGTAGAAGGAGGCATATATGTTTTACGGGATGCTATATATATCAGAGCAGTTACCATGGAAGTATTTACAGGAAAGGTCTAGAGAAGCTACATTAAGACAATGGGAATGTGGTGATGCCTGGTCAGGACCAATAAGATTACAGATTGGAGTAGATAGATCTATCTATCGCCCGGTTCACACTCCACCCATGTCTATTGAACAGGTTAAGAGGCTCATCCCTTGTTCCCTGTTTAGGATGTGGTTTCTGGCTTTATCTTTTCCAATCTTTTCACTATTACGTAGCCCCCTGCACATCAGTGGCGTTACCGCCTTGCTCGGGGTGATACGATTTGAAAAAAAAAATCTTTGGATTTAATCAAGAATATATATATATATATATATCAGGAACACCAGACCAGACGTAGCAGAAATCTTCAAAGTAAATATCTATATGTATCTAGAGAGAGTAAAAGAGTTAAAGAAAGAAATACCACAGATATTTGTTATAATTTCAAATCTGAAACATGAAAGATTTGAATGGTGTTTAACTTTAAATTTTTGAGATCCGATGGATCTAGATGCATGATGTAGACATTCTCATTTGTTTTTCAATTTATTTCGTTTTATTGCTAATATTTTTATAGCCTACACATTGTATCAGCGTTAGTTTTGTGAGGAAAAGTGGTATGGTGTATGATTCTAGATGTAAATGTAGTGTAGAATACTCTGAAACTACTAGATTTTATTGCAGAAAATTTATTCCATATATTTGGCATGTCCGCTGGTGGTAATTTAGTTTTTTTTAACTTTTTTTTTTTTTGAACAAGGTCAAGTAAAACACTACATTCACCTCTGGGCTTACCAAATTTATAGGACATGTTTCCGTGTTCACTAAATTCCCGGCAGCCATGCCCAGCAGATATAACTTAGTTATAGACAGTTCTTAGAAATACCTAGATAGATATATACCTATGCAATGATTCCAGCATCCTGCATATGCCTTGCAACTGTGCAGAGTTTGTTATTCAAAGATAGGCCTGTACCTTATTAAGTAGCTATCTGTCATTTTTTTTTGTAATGCTTTAATTTATGCATGAACCACTTGTAGTTTTGTGATGCACTAAGCTAAGTACATTGCAAACAGAGATTTTATAAATATGCATAGCTTATACTCTTATTTGGTATGGGAGATTTATTCTTCAAATAATTATCTTCATTCTAAGCAAGGCAATAATGCCACTAAGACACAAGAGGGTTACTGAGTTTTAAAGTATATAATAAAAACTACTGTTAAGGATCAGTCAGTTAAGTGCCATACGTGATACACGCTTGGGCGATCATGTCTCAAAAGAGACATGACTGACTGGGGATAAGATTTTCCTGCAGTAGGTTGCCATTTCTTTCAGCAGTAGACTTGTTCCCAAAACAATGCTATAGAACCTAATCTGTCATGCTATTCAACCCATAGCTGGAGGGAGAAGAAACGGATTAATACCTTTCCCAAGGGTGTTAGTGCAATGAATTTAAATTTTTGAAGACAAAACTTGAATTGGGAATCAAGAATCCAGAAGAGAATTCCTCAACTGTAAAATGAGACCTAGCTGCTAATCTAGTACTGCACTTAAATTAATAAAATCTAAATACCATAGAAGAAAGTTGATCAGAACAATTATCATGAAAGTATTCTTACGGAAGGTTACATCTAGCCATTCCATGTGCAAAATGATGAGACCTAACCACCAATCTAGTACTGCATTTAAATTCATAAAGTCTAGGTACTATAAAAAAGTTTATCAGAACAATTACCATGAAAGTATTTATAGAAAATTACAGGAGAGCTGTGTTATGGCAGTGGGAAAATGTAAGTTGAGATGCCAGGTCAGGACCAATAATATTGTTGATTCTTTGAATTTTATCAAGAATCTAGGTATATAGCAAGAGCATCAGACTTGATGTAGTAGAAATATTCAAAGCAAGGATGAATGATAAACTCAAATTTGTAAAATAAATATTGCCATAAAAAAACTATCTAGCACGACAGTGAACCAAAACGGATTCCATATCCTTTTTCTATTTCATGTCTGAGAAGTGCACAAGGAATTATTTCCCTGGAGGTTGGCATCAATCATAATCTTATTTATTTCAGTAAAAATTATTATTATTATTATTATTATTTAGACAATTATCTCTGTGGCACAATTAAAATATTTAATTCTATTTAACGTATTCTCTTATTTTAGGTGTTGAAAACTTCCCACTTCTAAGGCTTTTCTAGATAGCACTTGTATTTATCTGTTATGGAGAAACACACCTATTCCTCAGATGATGGACTCTCCCATCTATATTAATATAAGTTAACAGGAAGTTAATGAGAGAAGTCCATATCTACTATGCAGTTGATATGAGTCGGCAGTTAGCCGAATACTAAAAAGTCAGCTTCAGTGGAAGATTACAAAGTTCCTAACATTTTGGGTGCGTTAAGTCGATTAGCAAGCAACATAGCACAATTATAACCTTCAGTGCGAAAACTACTCCCCAACATTATCAGAAAATATTTTTTTCCAGTGAGGTTCACTCTGTACAAGGCCCAAGGCTCATAACATTCCACTTACGAAATTTATTTTTCTGAAAAATAGTTTTAAGAGAAATATTTTATAAATTTCAAACAACAGCAGCACTGGCTGGTCAGTCAGTGAGTGCCAAATATTTCCTTATAAGTTTGTTTGTTTGTTTGTTTAGTGGCATATCAACTTCTTATGGGTCATTTATTACCAAAATGTAATTTTCCTGAGAGGATTAGCAATTTCTTCACCAGAAATACATTTTTTGTAGATATAAAAAATCTATTTCTATACCTTCGTGTTTTGACCCCAGTTTGGAGTGGCGTAACTATTTGCCCATAGTTGAGACCCTAACAGGTGCTACTACCCAGGATCAGGACAGACCTGGGAACAGTGGCAATATATAGGTGGTTCCAAGCTCCTTAGAACCTCCCAATCAGAGGCCTTGCTACTGAGTGTAGTTTATGATCATAGGATATTTATATGAATTTACTTTTATATTTCCTGATATCTTCTTCAGATGTTTCAGTATTTGCACATAGCGGGAACCAAAACAGGTGAGTTGGTATATGGAGAAATCCATGCTGCTTTATTCAGTCGTGTTATCTTCAGTCTGTGATTGGTAAAAAAGAAAAGATTTAGTTTTGGAATGTAGATTAGTGTCTACTGTCAGGTTTCAGGTGACAAAGGATGAATTGTGCTGCCAAAAATTCATAGGCAAATATTTTCTCAGTGACTGAATTTAACTTCAAAGTAATTTGCAGACGTATACGCACACCCACAAACAACATTTATCTCCACAGGTTTTTATTTTGATTGTTTAAGCATTGGTCTTTTGAATATTCAATCCTGGTCTGGCATCTCAACTTTGTAGAAATCAAATAACTTACCTTCTAACATGGCTGCTTTGTTTTTGTCCCTTTGAAGTAATCTACTTCATTCATAGTTTATCTAATTCAGCGGTGGGTTAGTCCATTATAATATAATGAACCTGCCCAACATATTTGCATGAGTATATTCTTTTTACTTATATATATATCTCCAATAAATCACTCAATAGGTTTTCCTTTCATTTCGAGTGACTACACCAATCTACTTATGTTAAATTAACCAATATCTAACAAACTTCAGTTCTTTTCTCACCAATATAGCATGGCTTCCCTCTGTCTTTTCTACAAATATTTTCATAGCAATTGTTCTGAGATATTTTTTCTCTACTGTCTGAACTACACGAATTCAAGCATGCTACTAGATTGGCAACTAGGTCTCAGTTTTACTGTTGAACTACATGCAGCTGCCACTTCTATTCTAATAATTTTTTTCCACTTCCATCTGTGGAACTTACTTCCAAATTGTTGGTCCCCTGACGCCTACAATCTTCAAAAATTCAAATGCAACATCGACATCTTCTGCCTTCCCGAACCTGTTCTTTTATTGTCCTTTTCTTATGTCTTCTCATCCTCTTTCACTCTCCCAACATCCTCATGTCATTAACATCTTGCTTGGGGGCAATGATATATTTTTCTTAGTGCCAAAATTTCTGATTTTTCAGTTGTTGATGACAAAAACCTGCTCACCAAAAACTCTTCCCTATCAGTAAAGTGCTTGATATCAACAAAGTTTTTGAGTGAGTTTTGTTTAATAGCATATCAACCTCTGTGTGTTATTTAATGCCAAAAAAATGGGGTTTGAAGGTATATTTTTTAATATTCAGTTATAGTGAGAAGGTTGATTTTAGTCAGTTTTGATAAAATAAAAATAAAATTTTTTTTTTATTTTAGAAAACTGAAGATGTCTTCTAGTTTTGTATTCAAAAATGTATTGCTGGTAATAATTTTTTTCCTTAAAATATTCATTATGGTAATATATTTCTCATTGAAAAAAAAACTAGTGCTGGTAATATTTCTCATTGAAAAAAAAAACCTAGTGCTGGTAATATTTCTCATTGAAAAAAAAAACCTAGTGCTGGTAATATTTCTCATTGAAAAAAAAAACCTAGTGCTGGTAATATTTCTCATTGAAAAAAAAAACCTAGTGCTGGTAATATTTCTCATTGAAAAAAAAAACCTAGTGCTGGTAATATTTCTCATTGAAAAAAAAAACCTAGTGCTGGTAATATTTCTCATTGAAAAAAAAAACCTAGTGCTGGTAATATTTCTCATTGAAAAAAAAAACCTAGTGCTGGTAATATTTCTCATTGAAAAAAAAAACCTAGTGCTGGTAATATTTCTCATTGAAAAAAAAAACCTAGTGCTGGTAATATTTCTCATTGAAAAAAAAAACCTAGTGCTGGTAATATTTCTCATTGAAAAAAAAAACCTAGTGCTGGTAATATTTCTCATTGAAAAAAAAAACCTAGTGCTGGTAATATTTCTCATTGAAAAAAAAAACCTAGTGCTGGTAATATTTCTCATTGAAAAAAAAACCTAGTGCTGGTAATATTTCTCATTGAAAAAAAAAACCTAGTGCTGGTAATATTTCTCATTGAAAAAAAAACCTAGTGCTGGTAATATTTCTCATTGAAAAAAAAACCTAGTGCTGGTAATATTTCTCATTGAAAAAAAAAACCTAGTGCTGGTAATATTTCTCATTGAAAAAAAAACCTAGTGCTGGTAATATTTCTCATTGAAAAAAAAAACCTAGTGCTGGTAATATTTCTCATTGAAAAAAAAAACCTAGTGCTGGTAATATTTCTCATTGAAAAAAAAAACCTAGTGCTGGTAATATTTCTCATTGAAAAAAAAACCTAGTGCTGGTAATATTTCTCATTGAAAAAAAAACCTAGTGCTGGTAATATTTCTCATTGAAAAAAAAACCTAGTGCTGGTAATATTTCTCATTGAAAAAAAAACCTAGTGCTGGTAATATTTCTCATTGAAAAAAAAACCTAGTGCTGGTAATATTTCTCATTGAAAAAAAAACCTAGTGCTGGTAATATTTCTCATTGAAAAAAAAACCTAGTGCTGGTAATATTTCTCATTGAAAAAAAAACCTAGTGCTGGTAATATTTCTCATTGAAAAAAAAACCTAGTGCTGGTAATATTTCTCATTGAAAAAAAAACCTAGTGCTGGTAATATTTCTCATTGAAAAAAAAACCTAGTGCTGGTAATATTTTTCTTCTCAAAGTGTATAGTTTTTTCTATGAATGTCTATGTTGTGTAAATGGATACAAATTTGAGTCTTGTTTAAAATATATCAACCTTTGTGGATTATTTAGTTGGGGTTTCAAGTTTTTTTGTAATGTAATGTTATTATGAGAAGATTCATTTCGTCAGATTTTAATGAAAATTTTTTGTTTTTATTCATTTTTTTATTTTAGAAAACTGGAAATGTCTTCTAGTTTTGTACCCATAAACTTTTTTATGAGAATAATTTTTTTCCTTCAAAAATGCATTGTTAGTAATATTTTTCCTTCAAAACTGTATATTTTTCTATAAAAGTCTATTTTTATGTATATATTTCTATTAAAGTGTATTTTATACTTTTATAATGATTTGAAGTTAACTATTTGCCCATAGCTAGGACCCTAACAGGTGCTATCACTTTGGGTCAAGGTGGACCTGGGAACAGCAGTAATTAAGAGGTTGTTACATGCTCCTAATCAGAGGCTTTGCTGCCAGATGCAGTTTTCAGGAGAGACCAACTGGGCAGAATTTTCCTTTGAAGGCAATTCTTTATATGACGAAGGAATAAGATTTTCATATCCTAGAGGTGTAGGAATAAAGTGATCACCTGAGTATGAAACGGGTTCCATTGCTGAAGGAAGCACAGAATATTTTTTCTTGGAAGAAGCATTGAAACTAGTTCTATTTGTGAAATAAAAAGAACCACCATCTGCCTGGCTTCATTGCTCCCTCTCACCATTGAGACAGCAAAGTTAAAGACTGCTTTCTTGTCATGAAACTCTGTGGCCAGTCCATTGCAATAGAGTTTACATCAGATGTGTCAGGCTCTGTGTTTGTCCTTATCTCCAATTATTTTGACGAAATTATGAAAGGGCTCTCAGGAGAGGAATAGTTGTTTGGTTTGATTTGAGTTTAATGATCTATCAACCATTATGGTCATTTAAGGGTCAGCTTCTGTATTTTGGGATCACATCAGATTGTATACATTTTTATTTTAATTAAATTTTATTGTCTAGTCCTATTTTCTTTGAATATGCCATTAAATGGTCTATCTTGGTGTGTTCAAATAGTTCTTTTATTGTTTTTGTGTTGTAATACTTGTTTTGTATAGATGAAAAGTCAGCGCAGTCTATCATGAAGTGTCTTACAGTGTAAGGGGCATGACAAGCTGTGCACCATGGCGGTTCCTTTTTTTTCCAGTATGAATAGGTGAGTTATTTTAGTATGTCCAATACAGAGTTGAGAAAGGATAACTTCTTCCTTTCATGATTCCCTGTAACCCTGTATCCATTCACCTAGAGTGGGATTTATTGTTAGCAATTTATTTAGATCGCAGTTGTTCCACTGGATTTGCCATTTATGTTGGATATATGATTGTATTTTTACTTTTAAGTCTGTGTATGGGATCTTATATGTTTAGTCAATGGGCTCTTTATGTGCATTTTTGGTGGCTGGGTCAGACTTATCATTTCCTCGGATTCCCACATGGCTTGGAATTTAACAAAGGATAATTTCTTTTGTATCTGACAATGATGTTAATTTACACAATAGTTTTATGATCAGTGGGTTTTCTAATTTTTTATTTTGTAGAGTTGTCAGGACTGATAAAGAATTTGAAAAAAATCAGGAACTTTTTCCTTTTGCTTTTGGGAGATGATAAGTGCCAAATAATAGTTGTTTGGTGTCGTACAACTCTTGTAAATTTGCTACACAGTACCAGAATAAATTTGCTTTGTTGATGCATCCGTGAGGATTGAAATTGACTGAAGCTATTGTCATGATATGTGTAAGGGCCTCGATGATGCTTGGTTAATTGGCCTTGTGTCAAACACGTTCAAATCCCCACAATTTAAATATCAGAAGGTTGAAATGTGAAAGGATAAAATATTTCGTGTGTATATTAAAGCAAAGATTTATTTACAGAATGACAAAGTGTAAGAAGGAAAATATAAGTGCAATTTGTTAACTGAAAGAAAAATGTATGCTGTTTTGTAGTTGAAATTGTTTGTAGTAGTTTACAGTTCATGGATTGTAAAGGCTTTGTTCCTTCCTCTTTTTAGTAGGTCATGAGAGAGAGAGAGAGAGAAGGCAAAGCAAATAAAGAAGTGGTACTTAGCACATGTGTCCATTTGGTTGTGTGTCGCGCTCTTTGTGAAAATGAAGACGAGGATGTTGAAAGTAAGAAAATTGGATAAAGAGGTAGAATGGACATGTGACGTGACCAGGTTGGCATGAAGTGAAAAAGATGAAAAGAAAGTTGACCGCAAAGGTGAGTCAGTTTGATGTTTCCTCCTTACATAGTGGCGAGGTGTCAGCTAACCGCTTCCCCTCTGACAGACTGCTGTGACCAGTTAGTCTATCCTTAAATATCAAATCCAGTCACGTGGGGTGGCTCCGGCGAGAATTTTTTTTTCTTCAGCTGTGGAAAAACCGTTTCTCTAACGTATTTTGAATTTTGCGATTTGATGAGCAATCAGGATCCAGAATATGTTTTTCACACTGACTTGTTAAAAAAAAAAAAAGGAGAACTTTTTGCCGTTTGAATCATTCTTAGCGTGTGTGCAATTTATTTTGTGTGTTTTAGTTATTTGATGGATTATATAGAACTAGCAGTATAGCCCGGTGTTGCTCGGGTGTAATGAAAACTTTAAAACTAATCCATGGTCCTGGAGCTCAGACTTAGCCTAAAGAATATTTGTGTGAAGTTTGGTGAGAATCGGATAAAAATTGTGGATTTGTATAAAGACCATACAGACAGATAAACAAATACACAAACATCTTGCCTTTATATATATATATATATATATATATATATATATATATATATATATATTATCGATCTTCTGCACTATTGTAAGAACTACAACCTTGAAAATTCTGAATATCGTTTCTTATGTCAGTCTATGAGTGTATCAAATAACACGAGTTTTTTCGATATTTATCGGGGGGTACCTCGACACAAAACCTAGCTAAGAACACTCGCAGACGCTTGAAGTACAACTGTGTAAACTTTCAAGAAAATCGGTTCAGCCGTTTCGGAGTTGATAGGTAACTGACACACACAAAGTTCCATTTATAAAGAAGTTTAGATATGTAGTATATGACGACCAAGACGAATGTTTATACTTGATCAACACACAAGGAGGAAAGAGACTGATGTTAAAAAAATCTGAAATGAATCCAGAAAAACATCACGAACGACTCATTTTCGACAACTGGAAGAAAGTATGCTGTAAATAAGTTTGTGAATGAATGAGGAACACTTATTCGGTTCTACAATGTTAACGTTACGTTCTTACTTTGTTTTTTAATTAGAGAAAATCTCATGAGACGTGAAATGATTGATCTGACGAGAGTTGGGAAATTCGATACGGTAGATTAATTACCAATGCGTAGCGAAGCTTATGACAAAAAATATCAATACATTAAAATGCGCATTAGCGTCTGCGTCTACTGCTTGTGCCCTGTCCCTTCAGAACGTAGGCGATCATGGTTCTCCACGTCTCCCTATCCCTTGTGGCTCTTAGTATGTTTGCTCCTGTTACACCACACAACCCTCGTTCCGTCATCCACCTGATCAGGCCCTGCAAATATGTTATCCGCTGCCTTCCTCTGTCTCCCTTTCCTTCTATCTGGCCAGTCAGTATTAGGTTCTCCAAGCTCTCCTTCCTCATTGCGTGTCCCAGGAACTTCAGTTCTCTTCCTGATGCTCAGTATTAATTTCCTTTTTGTTGCCATTCTTTCCAACACCTCATCTTTGCTTGCATGCTCAGTCCACGATATCCGTAGCATCCTTCTGTAGAAGCACATTTCCGCTGCTTCCAGTTTTGTCCTCATTTTCGATGATATCGTCCAGCATTCACCGACATCACATAGCAATCCAGCAATCTTTTCTTTGTTTCTAGTGAAATTTTCCTGTGTGTTAGTACTTTACTCAGCTCCTGAAACGCGTCCTTTGCTATGCTAATTCGCCTTCGGATCTGTGTCGCACTTTCCATCTCCTGTTAGCATACTTCCTAGGTATTTAAACTTTTGTACTTGCTTGATTCTGTTATTCCCCACCTGTATTTGGCATTTTGGGTTGCACCTTTTGCTGATGACCATGCATTCAGTTTTCTTGAAGTTTATTTGTAGTCCTTTTTTATCACTATATCTTTAAAAGAAGAATCTGCAATGTTATCGGCCCTTACCTAGCATCTAAACTTCAATCAATTTCTCACCACTGTAATGTAGCCTCCCTGTGTCTTGTTTATAAGTATTTTCATGATAAGTGTTCTAATGAACTTACCTCTTTTGTAAATATCCATTAGTGTTTTATTTTGAAAATTTTCTATTTTTATTTCTCTTCAACCATCAAATCATACTTATGGGAACTAGTTATGACTTCCTAGAGATTTTGAGGAATTATGGTAATTGTAATAAGAATAATAAGTAAAATGTGTTAGGGTGAAAATAATACTGTGGTATGTTTGGATCGGTAATTGTGACCAGTTAACTTTAACATAAAATTGAAGATCAGTCTTTCCCTTTTGGCTTTGGTCTCATCATTTTACTGTTGAAGTAGCTAGATGTAACCAGGTCCTATGCTAATAGTTTCTCTTCTGGCCTGTGGAGAACTCTCTTCTGGCCTGTGGAGAACTCTCTTCTGGCCTGTGGAGAACTCTCTTCTGGCCTGTGGAGAACTCTTCTTCCTAGGCCTGTGGAGAACTCTCTTCTGGCCTGTGGAGAACTCTCTTCTGGCCTGTGGAGAACTCTCTTCTGGCCTGTGGAGAACTCTCTTCTGGCCTGTGGAGAACTCTCTTCTGGCCTGTGGAGAACTCTCTTCTGGCCTGTGGAGAACTCTCTTCTGGCCTGTGGAGAACTCTCTTCTGGCCTGTGGAGAACTCTCTTCTGGCCTGTGGAGAACTCTCTTCTGGCCTGTGGAGAACTCTCTTCTGGCCTGTGGAGAACTCTCTTCTGGCCTGTGGAGAACCTCTCTTCTGGCCTGTGGAGAACTCTCTTCTGGCCTGTGGAACTCTCTTCTGGCTTCTTGCTTTCCAGTAAAATGTCAATTGTTTTGTCTTCCTAAACCCTGTACTTTTTATTGTCCATTTCCTTTCATTATTGTTGTCTCTCCTGAATGATTTTTTCTTTCTCTTTCACACTCGCTAATTTCTTTGATCTTATTTGTTTTAATTTATCTAAAGCAACAAAAAGGAAGTTGTAGAGAACCATAACTGCCCATATTGTCGAAAAAGTACACAAAAAAATGGTTTCCCATGTAGTTGAATGCTTAAAGAGAATCAATCCTAATCAAATAAAGATGGCTGCTAGCAAATAGGACAGCCCAAAATGCTAGTTACAAATTGAATATGTCAAAATCATGCATGCGCAAAAATTTAACTATCTGGGAAATTTATATAAAAAAGACGAGGAACACAAATCAGAAGGTGCATTGAATAAATAAATCATGTCTTTAAAAAGTTCAAAGTATTAAGAAACAGGAGAAATTCATTAGAAATAAATAAAACAGTGCTATAATGCTATGTAATATCAAGCCTACAAGATGCCCATGAATGTTGGAAAATATCCTCACTGCTGAATAGGAACGAGGTAATGTGGTATCACATAAGGATGCTCAGAATTTCCTGGATTTAACATGTGAGCAATGTGGAAGTTTTAAAGTAATAAAGTAAAAAAGATTTTAAATACTTAGCCTCAGAAAAAGACACCTTAAATAATTATCAATCAGTCAATTGAACGCCATACGGGATACACGCTTGGGCGATTATGTCTCTTTCAAGACATGACTGACTGGGCAGAAGATTATCTCGCAGTAGGTTGCCATTGCTTTCTGCGGTAGACTGGTTGCCAGCCAAGGCTATAAAACCTAATCTGTCCTGTTATTTGACTCATAGCTAGAAAGGGAAGAGATGCAATATATTATTAAGTAGGATGTGGGGGATCAGTTTATTACTTTATAAGAATATAAAACTGATCCCCAACTTCATGCCCAGTAGAAGCCTTAATCATTTTTTCAACTATTATATTCAGTCAGTCACTTAAGTGCCATATATGATACACGCTTGGGCGATCATGTCTCGAAAGAGACATGACAGACTGGGCAGAAGATTATCCCTCAGTAGGTTGCCATTACTTTCTGCAGTAGATTCATTGCCAGCCGAGGTTTTAGAACCTAATCTGCCCTGCTATTTAACCCATAACTGGAGGCAAGAGATGGATTAATACCTTTCCTAAGGGTATTTTCGCGTAAGTGAATGCAACAAAATCATCTCAACTTATTGATAAATGGAACTAACTTTCTGTGTGTGTGTGTGTGTCCGTTACCTATAGACTCCGAAACGGCTGAACCGATTTTCTTAAATTTACACAGTTGTACTATAAGCGTCTGCGAGTGTTCTTAGCTAAGTTTTGTGTCGAGTTACTCCCGATAAATATCGAAAATCGATAAGCGAAAAAATCGTGTTATAGAAGGAGTGGTCCGATTTTAATCAAATTTGATTCACTCAAAGATAAAGACATAAGAAACGATATTCAGAAGTTTCAAGGTTGCAGTTCTTACAATAGTGCATAAAATCGATATATATATATATATATATATATATATATATATATATATATATATATATATATAAAAGGCAAGATGTTTGTGTGTCTGTCTGTTTATCTGCCTGTATGTCTGTATTTTTTTCAGCCCTTTTATTTTAGTTTTTGCTTCGGGTTTGGCTCTAAGTATGTATAATTGTAGTTCTTAGTCTCAGCCATGATACCATTTACTCAGAGGACTTATTTAGCCTTCAAAATTTAGTTTACGACGAAAAAACTTATTTGATATCGATAGCAGGAAATCAAAATTTGACTTACATCCATTCATTTTTCTTTCAGTCTACGGTTTCGCTTTAACTGGAAACAACTATTGCTTTTTAGTCTTTCGTGCCAACGTCCAAAGAGCCTGAGCTCCAGGACCACGGATTAGTTTTAAAGCTTTCATTACACCCGAGCAACGCCGGGCTATACTGATAGTTGTAAATAATTCAAAAAGAGAATTTAATACTCGCAGAACTTACTGAAGTCAAACGGAAGAGAGAGAAACAGTATGTAACCAACCTAATGATCTTGTTTAAATGGTTGCCAGAACATGGACTAGGAAGGATAATAAAGGGCAAACATTATTCAGACTTTCAAAAAAGAGGATATTGTGGAGAGTCATGACTGACAGTGCCCTGAAAAATGATAGGAAGTTGTAGAGACATGATCAACCACATCTTGAAGGGACATGACATGTGAGAGGAAAGCCATTACTTTATAGCAGACATCAGATATTTAGTTTCTGACGAAAGTCGACAACTAAAATGAAAATTTAAAAAATTGGCTGATGATCTTCAGTCGAGCCTGCAAGCTGTTGCCCTGTGTGAAGCATTTAAGATATTTATTCTGCTTAAATTTGCCACTGGCATGTAATGGAGGCGTACGCAGCATTTCAACCAAATAATCGTCTGTGAGATTAACTTTCAAATTGTTGCTCTATGGCAAGCGTCCAATGTAATTATTATTTCACCCCCCACCCCCAACCCAAAAAAAAAGATGTCCCGCTAGTATGCAGGTGGGGGTTTTCAGTGAAAGAAAAGACTGGGTATGTGGGTTATTGAAGGAAAGATGAAAAATGATTGGTATTTAGGAAGATAGAAGATGCAATTGATGTTGCATTTAAACTTTTTGGAGTTTTAGCTATCAGTCAGTTAAGTGCCATACGTGAAACACGCTTGGGCGATCATGTCTCGAAAGAGACATGACTGACTGGGCAGAAGATTATCCGGCAGTTGGTTGCTATTGCTTTCCGCGGTAGACTGGTTGCCAGCCAAGGCTATAGAACTCAATATGTCCTGTTATTTAACCCATAACTGGAAGGAAGAGACGGATTAATGCCTTTCCCAAAGGTATTTGCGCGTAAATGAATGCAACGAATTCAACTGGAATTCGAACCCGGCTCCCCGATTTCTCGTTCCGAGCCGATATCCAACGCACATTTCGCTATCAGTGAAGCAAATAAATCTTACTATTGAGTATCTTACATTAAGACATAAAAATAAAATAATCCAAACCCCTGAGCATAACAGAAGGATCGAGTTTCGATCCTGGCCAGAAGCAAGTGGATGTGTCTAGCCACGCTGATGAGCTATGATACAGCGAAACAGGCTTGTATGTGGATGACTAATATATTATGCTCTCATTACGTTTGAGCACTCTAAAGAAGAAAATTTTAAAAAAGGTTTTCCACTTCTGCGATATAAGCATTACTCTTCAGAAATGAATTGTGTTCTTTCGGTGACTGGCGTGTCTATACGCTGCTTATATACAACACGTTAAAATTTCCCTTCTCTGAATCCATGCGCCTATGGCTTAGGGGTAGCGTCTCCGACTGACACCAAATTGGTCGAGTTTCGATCCCGGCCAGAAGCAAGTGGACGTGCATCGCCACACTGATGAGCTGTGATGCAACGAAACAGGCTTGTATGCGGATGACTAATATATATATATTATAGCCATCCGCATAAAAGACTATTTACGTTCTCACGCCCTGATTGAGCACACTGGAAGAATGGTAGACTTTGAAAAACAGTAGCTACTCCGGCATTTACGCATCGTTCATTTAGCACTGGATTAGAACAGTCTCAGCTATTGGGCGTGTATAATGATAATATACATGCTAAAAAGTCTGCCTCCTTCTACCGAGTGCCCACAGCTCAGAGGTAGAATCGCCGACTGACGCCAATTTGGTCGGGTTTTAATCCTGGGTTAAAAGCAATCGGATGTCTAACGTACTGATGAGCTGTGATACAGCAAAACAAATCTGTCTGTGGATGAGTATATATATATGTGTGTGTGTGTGTCAAAGAATGAAACACACCATTTACTTGCTAATTATTTTCAACCTAATTTTTTTAATTGTCAACATCATGATTATGTCATCATCTCTTCTCATTACATGTGCTATCAACTTTAGTTGTTTCTAGTCCTCAAGTTACGTGTTTTCTGCTATTTGGTACAGTTTGTGAAGATTCTGTAGCACTAATCCACAATGTTCTTACAAAAAAAAAAAAAAAAAGATGGCCTTTGCCATGGCACTCAATTTTCACTTGCTCAAAAACTTTTTCACAATTGATCTTAAGAAGCAATTATATACAGCTGAATGTTTAAATATTTCCGAGTGGGTCTGGCACCATACAGGACATTCATATGAAAATCTCAATCTGACAATGTTGTGGAGTTATTTTCGCAGTGGAGGCTAGTATTTGTGCTAAGTCGGTTTTAATAGGTTCGACGTACAAAATGTTATGTATTACGCTGTGTAATCTTGCCAGGTCGCTGACTACTTTCGTATTCGACTAACTGTCGACTACTATCGCCCAACATCGACTGACCGTCGTTCCTCTTACTACTCTTACTTAAATTAGGTGGGAGAGTCTATTCACTATAGAATAGGTGTGTTTCACCATAACAGACAAGCCAATTTAAGAACAAGAAATGAGTTTTCAGGTTGTAGCAATTTGTGGTATTGAGAGAAACTATCTCTGGCACAGTCTATTCTATATTCAATTTCTTTTCATCTTAAACTTAATTTTTTATTACTGATCCACATGTTAAGATATCTGAAGTGTTTAGTATTTGTTAATTCCATATCCTAAATTTTTATGATGGATTCAGGGTAGATGGCATCACTGATTTCATTCCAATTCCAGATCATAGTTTTATTTTGGAAAGATGGAATGCTTAAATGACTAGTGCCCATTTCTTGGTATCTATACTTATGCATGTGAAAGGCAAAGTCTAGAAGAAGATCGTCAAACATGTAACTGGTTTAAAAAAAAACCAGATTATAAAGTAGACTAAATATGGCGACAATAGTTAAAATAATTTGGTGTATAAGAATCGCTGTTTACACTATTTACAATGTTTGAACGATTTTCCTTCTCTTTATTGCCACATTCATAACGTATTGGCCATTGTACACTGAACTTCTTCAGGGGATTGAACTCATAGCTCTTTGGGTCAAGTCATTGAATTAATAATTTTATGCTTTGGGCCATGTGTACTTCAATGCCTGGCTGCAGAACAGTTGAAAAAGAATTGGAGAGTTGAGTTGAAAAAGAAATAACTGATGCTGAAATATATGGAAGAGGCATGGTATGTAGAGCTAGAACAATCAAACCGGTGGTTGAAATAACGAGTTTGGTTCAAAATTTCAATCCCCTGAAGAAGGCCAGTGCATGTAACAACTGAAACATCATGAATATGGCAACAAATATAAGGTCATAAATAATTACAAAAATCTTTAGAAATATAGACAGATATAAGAATAGTTATTGCACATCTGATATATGAGAAACAATTTGTGTTAGTAGGGGGGGAGTGACTGGGCCTTAACAGGGGGAAACCATTTTGTATGACCTTTGTTCCTAGCTTTAAGCACTGACCCTAACCTGCGAGTACATCACAGAAAGGTTAGAGATTCTGCGAGCCAAAAAGAGAGCAAACGAGAGGGGGGGGGGTGAGAGAGAGGGCGGGCAAGAAAGAGAGGGAGAGGGCGAGAGGGAGAGGGCGAGAGAGAGAGCGAGGGCGAGAGAGAGCGAGGGCGAGAGAGAGCGATAGAGAGAGAGGGCGATAGAGAGAGAGGGCGATAGAGAGAGAGGGCGATAGAGAGAGAGAGAGAGGGCGATAGAGAGAGAGAGAGGGCGATAGAGAGAGAGAGAGGGCGATAGAGAGAGAGAGAGGGCGATAGAGAGGGCGAGAGAGAGAGAGAGCAAAAGAATTATTTCTGTGTTCATGAAAAACAGGAAGATGTTGGCAGCTTCTTCAAAAGATGTTGTGATGAAGAATAGTTGCTGGAGGCTGACATTTTGCCATTTTATAATTCTCCAGGTTTTGTTCATGAAGACTTCTGAAGATGCAAAAACAAAAGGAAAGAGAAAGAAGAAAAGGCGGTGCAAAATAAAAATAAAACGAAGAGAAAAAGGAAGGGAGAAACGGTGGGGGAGGGATATGATGAGAAAGAAATGGGTGATCAATGGAATTAAAAGGGAGACAGAAAGTAAAAGAAAAAAGAAGTAGAAGAAATATAACAAAAAAAAAGGAAAAGAAAAAGTTGTAGCATTTCCAGATGTCAATCTCAGCTCCAACACCGCCCCCCCCCCCCGACACGTACAAAAAATGCAGATACACCAACTTCCTACATATGAGAGGGTGCTGAAAATTTATTAATCCAGCCGAATCTCCCAAATCTGACAAATCACGAAACATCAGAATTTGCTTTGGAAGGGATTCATGGTAAGACTGAGAACTTTTCGGCATTCCATATGAGTTTTGCTCTTTCCATCCTTAATAATCAAGGTCAAAGACCGGGGTGGGGGGCACTGTTATAGTTTTGATTTCAAAGTCGTCGTCCTAGACTTGTTGTCAACCATAGCTCGAGAGCCCAGTCTGTCCTGCCATTTTACCCATAGCTTAGAGTAAAAGAGATGAATTCAAAATTTTCCAAAGAGTATTTTCATAGAAGTAAACAATGAACTCGATTGGAATTTAATCTTTACTCTAATTATCATATCCACAAATCCTTTATATATACATATATCTGTATACTGCTTTTAGAGTGTATCTGTAAAGGAATAAAATTGATTAAAAAAAAAAACAAGGTAAACTATACATAGATAAAATAAATTTCTAAGTTCAAAACTGTTGTATGATCATTTCTACATGAAATCCCTAAGAGATTTCACGCATCATCGGCAACTTATACTCAAAATAAAATGATATTACCGGCGGAAATTCAAAAATTACAAAAGATTTACGTCATAGGCAAAAACGGATAGGTGATATTAATGTCTATTATATATATATATCTATATATATATGATTGTTTAATACTTAGTATTTCGTCATAATAGGGTTAGGCAGAATACAGCGGCCTCTTTAATTATGAGGGTGTGTTTGGGTCTTACTAACACGATGTATATATATTCATTTGAAATTGTTTTGTTTTGGGATTTTTTGTTTCTTCATAACCCCTTCCCATCATGTCATTTCATGAAAAATTTTTAAAGTTATTTTTGTAATTTATTGTACAAACCACAAATTTTTATGTACATTTGGGGCGTTTTGTAGGTCCTCGGTATGTTTTTGCGGTATTTTGGTGCACGACAAGTATGAGTGTTGATGGACAAATTTTTATGGTGAATGAGAATCATTGTAACGTATGTATGGGTCGCGAATCTGATTAGCTAGATATAGGATAGAGTATCTGTAGACCAACCCGAGTTTTGTTCCCCCTCCCCATTTTTCGGCCTTGTGCCATAATTTTGTAAGTTTACAAAATAAATACACATAATAGGGTTAGGCCAGTACACATTTGTATTAAAAAGTGTTCGATAGAATTATATAGTAGAACTTTTTAATATTTTCCATTTTTAAACGAGTTATTTTGCTACCCGGTTTTCTACCATACATACATACATACATACATTTCAACGAGTTATTCCGCTACCCAGGCTTCTACCATGAGTGGTGTCTTTGGGCGATTTTTAATAACTGATTTTACCATTTACCGTTTTTCTTTTAAGAACGCTCTTGTAAAGATGTTTTATTTAAACGTTCACATGGCAGAGAATTGATGAATGCGCATTGTTTAAATTTAAACCAATTATGACGTTTTCATCCCTGGTTGTATGAACCTAAGAGGTATTTCTTAGTGTAGATGAATTTAGTCATAATTTCCGTTCTTTTATTTAACAGTTCGTCTTTATTTGGGTCTGTCATAATTTCCAATTTTTCTTCTTGGCACAGTAAACGGTAAAATCAGTTATTAATAATCGCCTGAAGACACCACTCATGGTAGAAACCTGGGAAGCGAAATAACTCATTTAAAAATGAAAAAAATATATATATATTAGTCATCCACACACAAGCCTGTTTTGCTGAATCACGGCTCATCAGTGTGGCTAGACACATCCACTTGCTTCTGGCTGGGATCAAAGCTCGACCAATTTGGTGTAAATCAGAGTCGCTTCCCACTAAGCCATAGGCGCACAGAGTCAGGGAAGGGAACTTTTAACATGTATATAAGCAGTGTATACACATGCCAGTCAACGAAAGACTCAATTCATTACCGAAGAGTAACGCATATATCGCAGAATTGGAATCTGTTTTTCAAACTTTTTTCTCTAGAGAGTTCCATTGTAATGAGATCATAATATATAACTTATTTATAAATGGAACTTTGTCTCTGTGTATGTCCGTTACCTATAGATTCCGAAACGGCTGAACCGATTTTCTTGAAAATTTACAGTTGTACTCTAAGCGTCTGCGAGTCTTTCTAGCTCGGTTTTGTGTCGAGGTACCCCCGATAAATATTGAAAATCGATCATCGAAAAAGATTGGGTTATAGAAGGAGTGGTCCGATTTTAATCAAATTTGATTCAGAAATTTCAAGGTTGCAGTTCTTACAATAGTGCAAAAAATCGATAATATATATATATATATATATATATATATATATATATATGTGTGTGTGTGTGTGTGTGTAAGGCAAGATGTTTGTGTGTGTATTTATCTGCCTGTATGTCTGTATTTTTTTCAGCCCTTTTATTTTAGTTTTTGCTTCGGGTTTGGCTCTAAGTAGGTATAATTGTAGTTCTTAGTCTTAGCCATGATACCATTTACTCAGAGGACTTATTTAGCCTTCAAAATTCAGTTTACAACGAAAAATACTTATTTGATATCGATACCAGGAAATCAAATTTGACTTACATGCATTCTTTTTTTCTTCCAGTCTACGGTTTCGCTTTAACTGGAAACAACTTTTGCTTTTTAGTCTTTCGTGCCAACGTCCAACGAGTCTGAGCTCCAGTACCATGAATTAGTTTTAAAGCTTTCATTACACCCGAGCAACGCCGGGTATACTGCTAGTAGTTTATGAATGCTGCCATAATGCTTGCTGTCAGTTCTTCTTTGGTGTTACAAGTTTCGTTGGCCCCTTGCACAACTGTGCCCCCCACACATAATTATTCAGGGGGTCACAGTCTGGGGAGTTAGCGGGCCAGATATAAGAGGATGTGCCCACCTAAAATTGTTTGACTGTCATAACTGGGTTATTCTGCTTGCATGACATGATGCAAAATCCAGTTGCTAGACACAGGCTGTACAATGAGCCACCCTCTTGACTCAGGGCAGCACTACCCCTCAAGGCGCTTGATGTAGGCCCCAGTCTGAAGATAAATGGAGGCGTAATATTACCATCATATGTGATCTTTGTTGTCACCATTCAGTCAGTTATGTATGATATATGATACACGCTTTGGGCGATCATGTCTCGAAAGAGACATGACTGACAGGGCAGAAGATTATCCCATAGTAGGTTGCCATTGCTTTCTGCGGTAAACAGGTTGCCAGCCAAGGCTATACAACCCAATCTGTCCTGTTGTTTAACACATTGCTGGATGGAAGAGACGGATTAATACCTTTCCCACGGATATTTGTGCGGAAGTGAAAGCAATGAATTCAACTTGAATTTGAACTCGGTTCCCCAATTTTTAGTTTCGAGCCGATATCCACAACACCATTAGACTCATAAAATTCTTCTGTTCTCAGATTGACACACAAACAATCTGAAATGTTTGTACTGGAGCTTCAGATGCAAATACGAAACAGGACTGCTGCTTCCAAATATCTGGTAGGGTGAATTGCATCATGGTGCTTTTTTCTTACAAATGGTGCGCAACTGACCCTACTATATTGTGCAGTCAACAAAATCAATGCACGATATTAAAAATATAAAACAGTAATAATTTAACCATTTATGGTGAAACACACCTATTCCTCAGATAATAGACTCTCCCTCCTATAATAATGTTATGGGGAAACACACCTATTCCTCAGATAATAGACTCTCCCTCCTATATTAGTAAGAGTTAACAACAAGTTAACGGGGGAAGTTCTTCAAAGTTCTAGAGCGTTCTTTAGAGTTCTGTTGGAGTTCAGTAGAACTACTAGGCATTTGATATTAGTCGGCAGTTAGCCGAATACTAAGGAGTCAGCTTTTCAGTGGGAGATTACCAAGTTCCTAACATTTAAAGTGCGTTAAGTCGATTAGCAACCAATACAGCACGATTATAACCTTCAGTGCGAAAACTACTCTACAGCACTATTACAGTGTGTGTGTGTATGACAAAATGTAAGAATTCTCACACTAATATATGATTATGTAATTGCACAGTCATATATATATATATATATATATATATATTGAAGTTGGAAAGTAAAAGTTTTTTTTTTTTTGCTTAGTTGATCTATGTTAAAGATGTGTGTTGCGGTGCAGTGGATATCAACTCGGAACGACAAATCGGGAAGCCGGAGTTCGAATTTCAGTTGAATTCCTTGTATTCACTTACGCACAAATACTCTTGGAACAGGTATTAATCCGTCTCTTCCCTCCAGTTATGGGTTGAATACTAGGACAGATTGGGTTCTGTAGCCTTGTCTGGCAGCCAGTCTACCACAGAAAGCAATGGCAACCTTCTGTGGGATAATCTTCTGTTCAGTCAGTCATGTCTCTTTCGAGACATGATCGCCCAAGCGTGTATCACATATGGCACTTAACTGACTGAATATAATAGCTGAAAACATGATCAATACTTTCTCTGGGTATAAAGTGAGGGATCAATTTTATATTGTTATGAAGTAATAAACTGATCCCCCCCCCCCACTAATTCCTACTTAATTATATAATACATCTCTTCCCACTCTAACTATGAGTCAAATAATAGGACAGATTGGGTTCTATAGCTTTGGCTGGCAACCAGGCTACTGTCGAAAGTAATAGCAATCTACTACGGGATAATCATCTGCCCAGTCAGTCATGTCTCTTTCAAGACATGATCGCCCAAAGCATGTATCACGTATGGCACTTTACTGACTGATCTATGTTACTTTCAGCTTTCTGACTCCCAAATTTCATAGGCTGCTATGTGTGTCATATGCCTGTCTGCATGAATGTGACTATGTATATTTTCATAAATATATGTCAAACAATTAGTGTGTGTGTGTGTGTGTGTGTGTGTATGTATATATATATATATATATATATATATTACGAGGATGCATTTATGTATAGAAAATAATATTATTAATGTCTAAAAAGTTTAAAAGTTATAGTAAGGGATTTTATTGAGTCCTACTTGTTATTACAAAAAAGTTCATGAAGTAGTTGTTTAATAGAGAAATTAGAAATAAAACGTTTGGAAGATTTTAGATTATTCTAGAATATTCAAGAAGGATCTAGATGATTCGAGAAAGATGCTAATTAGGTGCTAGCCTCTATAAAAATAGGTTTCAGGAAATAGACCAACAATTAAATTAGTTAGTTGTAAAAAGGATTTGCTGACATTATCAACTTTGGCGTGATTCGAGATATTATATCCAGTCAAAAGAATCTCTATGAAAGTTGCCGACCACCCAAAAGAATCTCATAGAACAAATCCAGTAAATAGAATTTTTGACTATTTCAGTGACCAAACTAAAAATTATTATTTATGTACACATTAGAGGATTTCCAAAAAAATAGTGCTTACAATACTCGCTAGCCTAACGTGGTAAAGATACTTGACCCCCTCACCTTCCTTCTCCTTCATAACTCTTTTTAGTCGTAAACTGTTTTTTATTTGAACGCAAAAATTGTTTATTTGTAAATATTTTTATTTTGTGTTCTCGTAAATTAAATATTTGTTTGCGATTTAGTTCTGTGTTTTGGTCAATCGTTTTTCTTCTTGTGTTACAATTTAAAACACGTAACAAAATATATACACAGAAAATGAGGACACTGAGACATGGTTGTATATCAGTCAGTCAGTTAAGTGCCATACGTGATACACGCTTGGGCGATCATGTTTCGAAAGAGACATGACTGACTGGACAGAAGATTATCCCACAGTAGTTTGCCATTGCTTTCTGCGGTAGACTGGTTGCCGACCAAGGCTATAGAACCCAATCTGTCCTGCTATTTAACCCATAACTGGAGGGAAGAGACGGATTAATACCTTTCCCAAGGGTATTTGCGCGTAAATGAATACAATGGATTCAGCTGGAATTCGAACTCGGCCCCCCGGTTTCTCCTTCCGAGCCGATATCCACTGTACCACAACGCACATCCTTGTTGTATATATCCGTACGTAAAATGTAATGACTAAGATATTTGTCTATTTTTGTGTGTATATATATATATATATATATATATCTTTTTTTTATTATATTTTTTCATTCACATGTCAGAGCATAGTAAAGTCATCAGTTCTTGTGTAACAGCATACGTGTGTATGTATATATATATATATATATATATATATATATATAAAGAGAATTACTGATATTCTGTAAATATGTATGTATCGATGTATTTCCTTAGTGGCTAAAATATTAATTATTCTCAGCAAACAACAATAATCTATCTTGACCCTTAACCTCATCTAACCTTTTTTTTTCATCATGTTGACCTTTTCTAATATTTGATTCACAATCAACTTTTGTTTGTTGACCCAGTTCCTCCATTAATCAATTCACTTCATTGCTCAGTCTTCAGCAACTTGCTTTTCATTCTATTTACTTATTCGGTTTTGTCTAAACATAATTCTGGATTACTAATATATATATAGTCCTATGTTGATGGCATGACTCAGAGTTTCATGTGTTACACAATCATCAGGTGCATATTACAAACTGGCAGTTTAATAGATTTGAATTTAAGTTCACTTGATGTTCATGGAGTTAAATTTTATAAAGTTACATTACTGCTTTTTAATAACAAGAGTAAAAAATTTAATATTCTAAGATTACAAAGAGACAAAAAAATTAAAATTAAATTTAATTTCAGAAAAGGATCAAATGCAGGGAATAAGATCAAAGGGGGCGTAATTCATTATTATTAGTAGTAATATTTGCGGTAAAAAAAAATATATATATAGTGTTTCTAGGCAGAAACATCACTTTATGCTAATTTTGTTAACCATATCACCTTATATGTCATTTTTAATTTTTATTTTTTTCTTACATATAATTTTTTTGTGTGATTTTTTTTTTTTTTTCAAAACACATCTTTCTGGATAACTAATATATATATATATATATATATATATATATATATATTAAAGATTAGAATTTAAATTCACTTCATGTGAGTTAAATTTTATAAAATTACATTATTGCTTTTTTTTATAAGAGTGAAAATTTAAACATTCTTAGATGACATGTAAACAAAAAAAAAATCAAAATTAAATTTAATATAAAAAAAAGTAAAATGCAGGGGGATAAGATCAAAGGGGTGTAATTCATAATTATTAATAGTAATATTTGCGGTAAAAAAATATACTGTATTTAGGCAGCAACCTCACTTTTATGCCAATTTTGTCAGTTATAGCACCTTGTCGAGTATTTTTAATTTATTTTTTCATATGTTTTGTGTGATTTTATAATATTTTTTTTTTCAGAACATAACTTATATAAAAATTGGGCCTACGGCCTATCACGTTGAATACACCGGTTCTTGATCGATCACCAAAGTTAAGCAATTTTGAGCCTGGTCAGCACTAAGATTGGTGACCGCTTGGGAATACCAGATGCTGTAAGCGTTTAGTGACGGATGGGCGTTGTGGTGCCGTGGATATCGGCTCGGAAAGAGAAATCGGTGAGCCGAGTTCCAATTCCAGTTAA
Organism: Ascarosepion bandense; assembly: GCA_037127315.1. Classification (NCBI taxonomy): domain Eukaryota; kingdom Metazoa; phylum Mollusca; class Cephalopoda; order Sepiida; family Sepiidae; genus Ascarosepion; species Ascarosepion bandense. The sequence continues at coordinate 94,888 of JBBBDQ010000667.1, forward strand.
ATACCCTGCATTCACTTTAACACTGGTACCATTGGGAAAGGTATTAATCCGTCCCTTCCCGCCAGTTATGGGTTAAATAACAAGGGTAGGACTTTGGGACCCTGCTCTTAAAAACAAATCCCAACGAATCTTGATACTCGAAAAGAAAAAAGTATTCAGTCAGTCAGTTAAGTGCCATGCGCGATACACGCTTGGGCGATCATGTCTCGAAAGAGACATGACTGACTGGGCAGAAGATTATCCCGCAGTAGGTTGCCATTGCTTTCTGCGGTAGACTGGTTGCCGACCAAGGCTATAGAACCCAATCTGTCCTGTTATTTAACCCATAACTGGAAGGAATAGACGGATTAATACCTTTCCAAAGGGTATTTGCGCGTAAGTGAATGCAATGAATTCGGCTGGAATCCGAACTCGGCTTCCCGATTTCCCGTTCCGAGCCGATATCCACTGCACCACAACGCACATTACTAGACACAAAACTTATATAAAAACACCAATTAATTGTTGAAAGAAAAAGGTATTACCAGCAATAAATAAAATTTAGTTGGCAATAAATGACCCGCCGAGGTTGATATGCCATAAAAACAAAACAACGAACATAAAAATTGCCTGAATATTTTATTCAACAATACTTTTAGCCATTATCAAGGAAGATTTTTATTTCACTTAAAACTGAATATGTATGTATGTACGAATATTTTGTATTCCAAACACAGAGGTCACACTCAACAATATCAATTATAAATACAATACAATGTGCTGTGTTTGGGATATAGAACATTTTTATGACTCTACAAACATACATAAAACAATCTTTTTCTTTTAAATCATCTCACCCCAAGCAAGGCATTCTACTACCACTGTTGTGCAGAGGGTTACATAAGAGGAAAGTTATGAAAAAGAGTGACAGGTTATATAGAGGGTGTCAGGAAGTGGGTAAGAGAAATATGACTGTGGCCATAAAGTGGGAGAGCAATTTATATATTGATTGTTATGTAGAATTGATCCCCCACTTTATATCCACATTATAATAGTATAGTTTTTTTTTTTTTATAATCATATCACCCCAAGCAAGGCATTTTACTGCCACTATTGCACAGGGGGTTACATAGGGGAAAGTGATGAGAAAGAGGGGTTAATTATAGGAAATGTCGGGGGGATGTAATAGAAGGATGAGGATACCAAGGATGGGAGTGAAATAGATGAGAAGAGAGTTTGAGAGAATGGATGTGAGTTCATGTGATAGTTGTCTGTTGACCTTACATTTAAATTCCAGAGATTGTAGCTGTTGGGGAAGCAAGGGAATTCCACAGATGTGAAGTGCGTGAAAAGAAGCTGTTAGAGTAGAAATTGCTGTTATATTTTATCCGTTTCACTGTAAAATGGTGGGACTTAGTTGCTAATCTAGTAGCTCGTGTAAATTCATACCTAGGGGGCACCAGTGAGCTAAGTTCATTGGAACAGAAGCCGTGAAAGTATTTATAGAAGAGGCACAGAGAAGCCACGTCATGCCAGTGAGATAGCAACTGCAGTCGAGCTGCCAAGTCTGTATCGATCACATTACAGATTCTACGTTGGATTCTGTCAAAAACCCTGAGGTGAATAGCAGGGGCATCCGACCAGATGGGGCAGCAGTATTCAGTACACAGGCAGATCGTAGATTTATTTGTGCAGGATGGACTCAGACGGGGAAAAACTTCCTGGCCCTGCACTGTGAACCGACCTTCTCAGCAGCGGATTTAGTAATGGATTCGATATAGTCATTCCACTTGAAGTCCACTGAGAGTGTGAGGCCAAGGAGGCATAGTGTTTTACTCTCAGGGAGGTTAGCCTATTCCATGCTTATGGGGGTAGGAGAATTATTTATAAGTACAATAAACTTCATTCGTGATAACTGCTTATAGTATAGCCAAACGCACTTCGAGTTAGGTTTTTAAAAAAAAATTATATGATCACCTGAAAAATTATATACTAAAAAAAAAAAACTTAACCACAGCAGTCAGTGAAGTGCCATACGTAATACATGCTTGGGTGATCATGTTCCGAAAGAGACATGACTGACTGGGCAGAAGATTATCCCGCAATAGGTTACCATTGCTTTCTGCGGTAGACTGGAAGGATTAGACGGATTAATGCCTTTCCCAAGGGTATTTGCGCGTCAGTGAATGCAACGTATTCAACTGGAATTCGAACTCGGCTCCCCGAGTTGTGGTTCCGAGCAGATATCCACTGTGCATTCACTTACGCACAAATACCCTTGGGAAAGGTATCAATCCATCTCTTTCCTAGTTAAATAACGGGACAGATTGGGTTTTATAGCCTTGGCTGGCAACTAGTCTACAGCAAAAAGCTATGGCAACCTACTACGGGATAATCTTTTGCCCAGTCAGTCATGTCTCGAAAGAGACATGATCGCCCAAGCGTCTATCACGTATGGCACTTACCTGACTGAACCATAGCAACTTGTCTGTCATTTTTAACAAAACCTATTTCAATGATGGCTTTATTAAGCTCAGCTTCTGTGTTACGTCTTTTTCCATAAAATTCTAATTGTAAATTCTAATTGCTACTATGCTAAAGTACTATAATAGTAACCTTCACTGAATTTCTAGGGTCCTGTTTACTTGTTTTGAGTCGATATCCTCTGCACCACAACGCACATCCTATGTTCGAATTCCAGCTGAATTCCTTGCATTCACTTACGCAGAAATAACCTTTAGAAATGTATTAATCCATCTCTCTCCTCCAGTTATGGGTTAAATAACAGGACAAATTGTGTTTTATAGCCTTGGTTGGAAAATCTTCTGCTAAATCAGTCATGTTTTTTGAGACATGATCGCCCAAGTGTGTATCACGTATGGCACTTAACTGATTGACTGAATGTAATACTTGAAAACATGATTAAGGGTTTTCTTGGGCATGTAGTGGGGGATCAGTTTAATTTTGTTAAACGTAATAAACTGATCCCCCACTAATTACTACTATAATATAACATCTCTTTCCCCTCTAGCTATGAGTCAAATAACAGGACAGATTGGATTTTATAGCCTTGGTTGGCAATCAGTCTACCACAGAAAGTAATGACAACCTACTGTGGGAAAAGCTTCTGCCCAGTCAGTCATGTCTCTTTCAAGACATGATCGCCCAAGCGTGTATCACAAATGGCACTTGACTGACTAGTTTAGCAGCTAAGTTTCATTGTGTTAGACTCAATTTAGATGCAGTTCACTAAAAATCTCTTCATCAATGCATTTACTCATTAAAACAGTTTCGATGCATTTCTTTCGTAGTCAAAATATTTTCACTACTGAAATATTTTTCTCAAGTAAAATTTTATTTCTACTTTTCGTATAAATTCATTTTCAAACTTCAAAACATTTTAAAGCCACTTTTAAGAATTATTTTCCCAGATAACGCAGCAAGACTCAGTGACCCTATTGGATATCTTACCTCATTCCTTGAATAGAACCGCATTCATTCCTTTCTCACTAAAATTGAATATTCTGAGAATAAAGTGAATCAAAATATTCATGATATCAAACCGATGTTATTGTTTGTTCATCTTAATCGCCTCCAAGCAGTTTTCATCATTGATGTCTTAAAATTGTCTAAAGTTTATTCATAAAAATGCCAAGAAGACGTGTTTACTAAATATAATAATGTCTTAGGGAAAGTAAGAGAAAATATGACTACAGTCTTTAAAAATGGTTTTGTTTTCTTTAAATCAATAAAAATTACTTGTAAAGCAATTATTCTTCCAATGCTGTTGTAAACAATTTATAGTAATAAAGTCCAACATTTCAAAAGAAGTTCGAATCAATCGAAAATTTTATAAATGCACTCGGTGAATCGAACATGAGAAATGTTTTAAATAATTGAAAAAATTGTTTTGTTTTGAAAACAATCTTTAAGCCAAGTAATAACGAACGATCAATTCTTCTGGGAGTTTGAGATTCAAAACAGCTCACTAAATCCAGGAGAGAGGATGGGATTTGGTCCAAGTAGACAAGAAGTAGAAATGCCAGATTTGGGATTTTGCCATTCCTGCAGACTATAGGCATAGATTTGGAGAAAAGCAAAAAAAGCAAAAAGATTAAATATGTAAGTAAATTACTACTTATTCATAAATGGAACTTTGTGTGAGTGTGTATGTCTGTCTGTCCGTTACCTATAGACTCCGAAACGGCTGAACCGATTTTTTTGAAAATTTACACAGTTGTATTATAAGCGTCTGCGAGTGTTCTTCGCTAGATTTTGTGTCGAGGTACCCCCAATAAATATCGAAAAAATTGGGTTATAGAAGTAGTGGTCCGATTTTAATCAAATTTCATACACTCATAGACAAACATAAGAAACAATATTCAGAGGTTTCAAGGTTGCAGTTCTTACAATAGTGCAGAAAATCGATAATATATATATATATATATATATATATATAAGGCAAGATGTTTGTGTGTGTCTCTGTTTATCTGCCTGTATGTCTGTATTTTTTTCAGTCCTTTTATTTTAGTTTTGGCTTCGGGTTTTGCTCTAAGTAGGTATAAGTGTAGTTTTTAGTCTCAGCCATGATAGCATTTATTCAAAGGACTTATTTAGCCTCCAAAATTCAGTTTACGACGAAAAAATTTTATTTGATATCGATACCAGGAAATCAAAATTTGACTTACATCCATTCATTTTGCTTTCAGTCTACGGTTTTGCTTTAACTGAAAACAACTATTGGTTTTTAGTCTTTCGTGCCAACGTCCAAAGAGTCTGAGCGCCAGTTTTAAAGCTTTCATTACACCCGAGCAACGCTGGGCTATACTGCTATAATATATATAATCCTAGTGAATACAGAACGAAGAAAAAATTCTTACAACGTCCAAAACATTAACTTAAAACAGTGCTCTATGTACAATATATAGTGTTGTGAATATTTATTATAAATTATGTTTTAGAACATGTACGTAATTATTCTATATATATATATATATATATATATATATATATATATATGAGGGTTTTCTTTATGTATTCCGAACAGGTAAGAATATGTAAGAAATAGAATATGTGGTGTATTTCCACACGTGTTTCTCTAATGGACCAAACTCACTGCTAAATCGCCATTTCACTTCCATCCCTGACTCTTCCAATGTCAAGCAGCTTTGCTCTCCTGGAAACTGACCATGCAGTGGTTTCTGTTAATATCGTCTTCCACTCCCACAGAAACCTCAGACCATCAGAATATTTTACTGCTATTGAAGAGCAGACAAACTTGTTCTGAGATTCCTTGTGTGACGTCCCTTGAAGACTTTGCCTCTGAGGTCTCCTCTTGGGTTAAGGCGGGCACTGACGCTTTAATCCCAGCCAGGAAGAAGCGACAAATTCCCATTTGCCTTCTTGGTTTTCTTCTGCTTTCCCGGCTGCTATAACCCCCTGCACACCAGTGGCAGTAAAACTGCCTTGCTTGGGGTGAAGTAACTATTAATATATATATATATATATATATATATATATATATATTTATTTAGAGTAACTTCACCAATTTTACAGTTCTATGATTTTCAAAATTTAAATTGCGTTTAAGTGGCCTGTGCCATGGTCGACATTAAGTCGCTGGCCTGTGCCATGGTCGACATTAAGTCGCTGGCCTGGGCCATTATCGACATTAAGTCGCTGGCCTGGGCCATTATCGACATTAAGTCGCTGGCCTGGGCCATTATCGACATTAAGTCGCTGGCCTGGGCCATTATCGACATTAAGTCGCTGGCCTGGGCCATTATCGACATTAAATGGCATGTAACTTTTTCTAACATTTTTCATAATATTATTTTGGTGGGAACTTTCCAGAACGGGATATTAGAGAGTTATCATACTTTGCATAAAGTCAACGGACGAAACCAATCTTTCAAATAATACACAATAATGCTCTCTGAATAATTCTCTTGAGTAATTCACTCATAAACAATCTCTTCAATGACACGCAACACCAGAATGATGCACAACACAGAACACACTCACGCTTCTGTCCGAGTGCTTTATATACTAAATATTTATGGTCACGTCATCCCGGTTACATTTGTTACCTGGAGATCTATGTTCAACCACACATGTCGCATGAACACTTCCTCCCTACATAACAGACATAATGGATTCTCTCACTCTTCAACAGATGAGTTTCCAATAGTTCAGCTCTTAAAAATGAACAGCCAGATTAGTCTGAACATGCAAACCAATCTAAGTATATGTACAAGGAGAACGTCAAGGCATATGAAATGTATAGCCTCTTACTATTTGGTTATAACATTGAAGGTTTGTGCAGAGTGATCTTAAAAAAAATGAAAACTGAGAATTTTTGAACAGTGTATGGCACATGATTACTAAACAGAGCTCTCCATATTTTGTTTCAGTTTCTTATGGAGATGAATATTTTTTGAATTATTCGGTCCACTCGTCAGGAGATATCAGTAATAGTTTGCCAATTTTCTCATTTTTATTCAAGATGTAGGTATATTAGGCTATGAAATAAATTTGAGATAAAAAACATAGTAATATTGATAATAAATAAATGATAATATTTATCATATATTCATAAACATTTTGACCAAACATAAGAATACTAGGAAAGATTTTAGGAATCAAAATTTTCAGATAGTCCCGTGTCCTTTCTCAAGGAGAAATAATATAAACGGGAAGGGGATAATTTTGTTCTTGTGTATTTTATTCCTGATAAGGTCTACTAGTTTTGGATTAGCTGTTTGTCGTAAAGAGGATCATAAAGAGTTTGTAGAAGGCTTTTTATGTAACTGCATTCTCAGTTGAATTTTAGATGGATCTAGATACCACACACACACACCTATAATCATATCGCCCCAAGCAAGGCATTTTACTGCCACTGTTTTGCATAGGAGGGAAGTTATGAGAAAGAGTGATAGGTTATAGGGGGTGTCAGGAAGTGGTTAAGAGAAGGATGAGAATACTGATGAGAGTGGAGTGGACGGAGAAAGGAGCATGAGAGAGAGGATGCAGGTTAATGAGATATGAGATAAGTATTGACTTTACCTTTAAATTCTTGAAGATTGTAGCTGTCAGGGAAGCAAGTAAATGAAAGGGAATTCCTCAGGCGAGAAGTGCGAGAAAAGAAGCTGATGGAGTAGAATTTGCGTTTACAATTTATTGGTTTAACAGTAAAAAGGTGGGACCTAGTTGCTAATCTTATGGCTCGAGTAAATTCATATATAGTAGCACCAGTGAACTAAGTTCATCAGAGCAGAAGTAAATTATATATATATATATTTATTAGTTTGCTTTTATAGTGTTCTATGTCAGAGACAGAACATATGTAAACATACAAGTGGACATTGAAGTTAACAAGCAGAGGTGACCATCTGTCTCATGCAAAACATAATAGTCAGGGTACTGACTTCAATGTCTACTTATATATATTAAAATAAATTTTCAATAATCAAAATTGCTGAATGAACATTTCAACATGAAATCCCTAAGGAAGATTTCACGTCTCCTCAGCAACAGTGCATATTTCAAACTGAGAATAAAAATTCAAGTAAAAATAAAAAAGAGAAATAAAAAATAAATAAACAATGACGGTTAAGATTTGAGAAATTTACGCCACAAAAAATTTTGGGGGAAGTAAATCAGTCTATTTTTGGTTTTAACTGTTCGATAGAGTTGTAAGTGAAGAAATGGAAAATTTGGCTTGTCTAGCTTTACAAAGGAAAAGGGGTAAAGAAATAGAAAACCGTTAAATTGAGAATTGGATTAAACAAAACAGAAAGGGAATGGAGTCGGGAGGTAAGAAAAATAAAGAAAGGGAAGAATAGAAAAGAAAGGAAAAATGTTCTAAAATTAGAAACGCTCGATACATGTCAAACAAATCTAACTTTAAATGTATAAATGGGTTAAAGTATTAGAAAAAATAGAGTTATTAGAAAAAGTATATTTTGGGGGGAAAATGTAGATATAAGATTTAAATAAAGTTAATTAAGTTAATCTAATTCAAGATATAAAAGAATCAAGATTAAAGAAAATTATAATTTTTTTAAAAAATTAAAAATTTTTTTTTTTATATATATATATATGCAAATTATGATGCGAAAAAGATATATACGAGCAGAGAAAATCGGGGGTTAAATTAGTAAAAGAATCCATATTTTATAAAGGTAGACAATCAAAGGAGACTGGGAGAGGGAGGTAGAGGGGTTAAATTACTATTTAAAGTTAAATTAAATTAATTTATCAAAAACCAGTTAATTTGTATGTAATATTCTAAAACCTAAAAATTAGAATTTAAAATTGAAGTGTTCACAAAGCTCGCTTTATGACGGCACTTACTAATGAATTCCCTTATAAAATTCAGACACTACTCATGGTATAAACCTGGGTAGCGAAGTAACTCGTTTAAAAATGAAAAATATTCAAAAGTTTTACAATTTTATTTAACACTTTAATACAAATGTGTGCTGGTCTAACTCTATTATGACCAAAATCTAAGTATTAAACTATATATATATATATATATATATATATATATATTATATATATATATGATGTGATCGATAATTTGTCATCTACATTACGTAATAATGTAAATAACGTGTGTGTGTGTAGTTTGGCGGCAATCTCTCTTTTAAGTAGGTTTTATTGAAAATGACAGATGAGGGGTTACCATTAAGTAATTTTTTTCCATGTTTTCTTACGCTGTTTTTGTTTTTCAAAATTCAAATTATTTAGAAACTATCCAGGTTAATATGATTTTGTGCTTTGTTATATTCAGGTTCAATCAGAAATATAATGAAGCACAATACCATATCAACTTGGGAAATTCCTATATAATTCGAATTCTGAAAAGAAAAACTCATAAGACATGAAAAATTATATTAAAACAATGATTTCAATGAAACCTATGTATGTGTGTGTGTATTCTTCGGCAGTCAGTAAGTGTTGCATCTTCATATGTAAGCATATTATTTAGTGTAGACATTTTTTATAAACATATATAATAAAAACCAATAACATCAAAATTAGATAAAAAATGACTAGAATTTAACATTTCACGATGAGCAGATGTTTGTTTTATCAAGAATGTGTACAAGAGATGGAATTACTGACAACAGTCAATAAATTGAAAAAGATGACTCAACTATTAAGCAACTCTGAAGCAGATACACAATGCATCAGGAATCGAGAAATTGTGAAACTTTGAAGTTGGATCATAGGTAAGTCAACTTAACTTTTAAAATACCTACTTATATACAGTAGTGGCCATAATATAAGGAACGGAAACAAAGACATAAAAATGTGTATTACTTATAAAGTAATGCATGATTAGCAATGAATTTTTTACCGAATAAAGATTAGGGTGTAATGCATAAATATTATACAAAGCTACAACAATTTACTTTTTTTTTTTTTTAAATAAAGATTAAATGGAACAAAGGAAATAAGCTATTGGACAAAAGTTAAGGAACGAAGGAACGGTGGCAACACACACGAGGACGGAACGGTGGCAACACACACGAGGACGGAACGGTGGCAACACACACGAGGACGGAACGGTGGCACACACGAGGACGGAACGGTGGAACACACACGAGGACGGAACGGTGGCAACACACACGAGGACGGAACGGTGGCAACACACACGAGGACGGAACGGTGGCAACACACACGAGGACGGAACGGTGGCAACACACACGAGGACGGAACGGTGGCACACACAGGACGGAAGGCAACACACACGAGGACGGAACGGTGGCAACACACACGAGGACGGAACGGTGGCAACACACACGAGGACGGAACGGTGGCAACACACACGAGGACGGAACGGTGGCAACACACACGAGGACGGAACGGTGGCAACACACACGAGGACGGAACGGTGGCAACACACACGAGGACGGAACGGTGGCAACACACACGAGGACGGAACGGTGGCACACACGAGGAACGGAACGGTGGCAACACACACGAGGACGGAACGGTGGCAACACACACGAGGACGGAACGGTGGCAACACACACGAGGACGGAACGGTGGCACACACGAGGAACGGAAACGGTGGAACACACACGAAGGACGGAACGGTGGCAACACAACACGAAGGACGGAACGGTGGCAACAAAGTGAAGGACGGAACGGTGGCAACAAATGAAGGACGGAACGGTGGCAACAAAGTGAAGGACGGCACGATGGCAACAAAGTGAAGGACGGCACGGATGGCAACAAAGTGAAGGACGGCACGGTGGCAACAAAGTGAAGGACGGCACGGTGGCAACAAAGTGAAGGACGGCACGATGGCAACAAAGTGAAGGAACGGCACGGATGGCAACAAAGTGAAGGACGGCACGATGGCAACAAAGATATAAGTCTAAAGTGACCCTGAGAGCTCTGAGTTCAGTATCTGGCCACAGCAGAGGTGAACAGAAATCTTAGAATTCAATTAAATGGAGATAACCCAAACATTTGGAAGTGACATGACTCATGGAAGAAGAACAATCTACCCTATGGATCAAAATTCAGGGTTCAGTTCAAAATTTTAATCACCTTAAGTAGGTTGGAGTGTACAAATAGCCGAAGCATTGTGAATATGGCAACGAAGATGAGGTTAACAGTCCAAACAATGTAAATAATTACAATATTCATCTCAGAAAATATAGTTATTTTACTTTAGAACTGACTAGATGCAACCACAAGTGCCAATAGTTTCTTCTATCACACTTCTCACTTGAATTCTCTTCGGGGTTCTTGCTTCCCAGTCAACTTTGCATGGTAGATTTTTGAAGATCAAAGTCAATTGCTGTCGTCTGCCTCCTTAATTCCTGTTCTTGTATTGTTATCTCCCCTTAATAGTGTTTTATTCTTATACTAGCAGTATAGCCCGGCGTTGCTCGGGTGTAATTAAAGCTTTAAAACTAATCCATGGTCCTTGAGCTCAAACTCTTTGGACGTTGGCACGAAATTGGCACGAAAGACTAAAAAGCAATAGTTGTTTCCAGTTAAAGCGAAACTGTACACTGAAAGAAAAATGATTGGTTGTAAGTCAAATTTTGATTTCCTGGTATCGATATCAAATTTTCTGCACTATTGTGAGAACTGTAACCTTGAAACTTCTGAATATCGTTTCTTATGTCTTTGTCTATGAGTGTATCAAATTTGATTAAAATCGGACCACTCCTATATCCCGATTTTTTCGATTTTCGATATTTATCGGTGGTACCTCGACACAAAACCTAGCTAAGAACACTCGCAGACGCTTATAGTACAACTGTGTAAATTTTCAAGAAAATTGGTTCAGCCGTTTCTGAGTCTATAGGTAACGGACACACACACAAAGTTCCATTTATAAATAAGTTTAGATTCTCTAGTGCTGCTTAATCCCTTCAGTGGCTTCATTGCCTTGCTTAGTGAAATGATTAATGAAAAAAAATGTTGAGCCCTTTATTTAATCAACAGAATTATATTTTTCTTGTTCTGCAATGTATGTTTTGGGATATTTCACTGAATCATTGCAAGAAAAATGGATTCATGTTTAGTCTTGTAGTGAAGCAATTTGACTTCTATGTGCCTTGTCCCTTCATGGACGTAGGCGATCATGGCTTTCCACGTTTCTCTATCCCTGGTGGCTCTTAGCACGTCTTCTCCTATTACACCATGCAACCCCCGTTCTGTCATCCACTAGCTGAAGCCCATAAATCTAGAATAGAAATGTATAGAAACTAACATGGCCACAAAATGAGAGATCAGTTTATATATTGATTATTATATAAAATTGATCCCCCATTTTATACCCACATAATTTCTTATAAATAGTTGTCATATATACTTTTCTTCTATGTGCCCTTTCCCTTCATGGACGTAGGCGATCATTGCTTTCCACGTCTTCCTATCCCTGGTGGCTCTGAGCACGCCTTCTCCTGTTACACCGTGCAATCCTCGTTCTATCATTCACCTGGTTAGGTCCTTCACTCTCCAGGCCCTCCTTCCTCATTGCATGTCCCAGGAACTTCAGCTGTCTCCTCCTGATGCTCAGAATAAATTTCCTTTTTGTTTCCATCATTTCCAAAACTTCATCATCGCAATTTGACTACTGCTCATAAATTAGGTTCAACCATTTAGTCAAGTATTTCGAAAGGGGAGACAACTATGGATGTCTTCAGCTCAGTAAAAATGGCGAATCCAGAACTGTTGCCCTAGATATCTCCAAAACGTTTGACAGAGTTTGGCATGCTGGCCTTCTACGTAAGCTGCGAGGCTGTGGTATAACTGAACAATTGTTTGACCTAATCCAGTCATTCCTTTCAAATTGCACAATGAAGTTTTTATTGAACGGACATGTCTCCCAATACTATCATACCAATCGGGTGTCCCTCAGGGCTCTATTCTAGGTCCTACGCTTTTCCTTATGTACATTAACGATCTCCCCGATGTCATAAGATTCCAAGTCGGCATATACGCTGACAACACTACCATTTACTCTTGCCCCGATCAAAAATCTGCCGAGGTTGACAAATTAAGCCTCGCTGCAGAGCTTGAATAGGACCTCCAATCCGTGGTGGCCTGGGGTAAGAAATGGCTTGTGAATTTTAATGATTAAACCTCACAGACAATTGCTCCTAGCCCACATTAGCATGGATCAGGCTAGTCTTCTTGAAAGCAAAACACTGCGCCTCTTCGGGTTAACTCTCACAACACACTTCAAGTGGAATGACTATAGAATTCATAGCGAAATCCGCTGCTAAAAAAGCCGGTTCTCTGTGTAAAGCCATGAAGTTTTTCCGTCTGAAACAATCCTGCACAGAAAAAAATCTACCATCCGCCCGTGCATTGAGTACTGCTGCCATATCTGGTTGGGTGCTCCTGCTATCCACCTAGGGATCCTTGAGAAAATCCAACAGAGAATCTGTAATTTGATCGATTCCGACTTGGCAGCTCAGATACAGTCATTTTCTCACCGGCGCAATGTGGCTTTCCTGTGTCCCTTCTACAAATACTTTCACGGCTTCTGCTTCGATGAACTTAGCTCACTAGTGCTCCTTATATATGAATTTACTCGAGCCACAATATTAGCAACTATGTCCCACCCTTTCACTGTGAAACCAATAAATTGTAAATGCAAATTCTACTCTAGAAGCTTCTTTTCTTGCATTTCTCGCCTGTGGAATTCCCTTTCGTTTACTTGCTTCCCTGACAGCTACAATCTCCAAGAATTTAAATGTAAAGTCGATAGTCATCTCCTATCTCACTAACCTGCATCTTCTCTCTCATGCTCCTTTCTCTATCCACTCTCTCATCAGTATTCTCAACCTTCTCTTATCCACTTCCTGACACACCCTATAACCTGTCACTCTTTCTCATAATTCCCCTTCTATATAACCTCCTGCAAAACAGTGGCATTAAAGTGCCTTGCTTGGGGCAATATGGTTATTAAAATTATATACATATGACTTAAAGTGAAAACATGGCAAGCAGTAACTGAGCAACAAAGAGAAAAAAAGAAGAGATATTCTTAGTATAGACACTGAAATGAGAACAATCTAACCGTGTAGATTATAAGTTTAATTCTAACTTTGTTTTTACAATCACTGTTTTGGCTGTTGTGATCTTCAGCCTTCTTCAATAGAATTTCCTTAAACGTTGTGATTGTAACAGCAATGACGTTAGTCTAACTATGAATAAATAATAATTGCAAAATAACACGCACACGCCACTACCTGCCTTAGGTCTCCCCGCAGACTTGGTTGGTAGTGAGACCAATGCAGAAATCTAAATATGATGAAAAATGACATAATAATAATAACAGAAAACCGAAGTAAAAAAAAACAACTATTGCAGCAAAAAAATATGAAAAAGAATGCTAAAGATAAAGCTCTTGAACAGATGAAACAACGCTGGCAAGACAAACTTCTGCATGGCCAATATCCAGAACATGCTTATGAAACCAATGATGATAAAGTTAATACTCATCATGGTTACTGGTTACGTGCATCTAGATTAAAGTCTGAGACTGAAGGCTTTATTCTTGCTGCGCAAGACCAAAGTCTTTTCACTGGGAACTTTCAGGCAAATATTATACATAATAATGTGGATCCAAAATGCAGGTTCCGTGATAAATGCCAAGAAACAATAGACCATCTTACCTCAGGATTTTCTGTATTTGCCCCAAATGAATATAAAAATCGTCACGATAGAGTGGGGCAATATTTACATTGGACAATGTGCAAACACTATAGAAAATATGTAAACAAACACTGGTATGAACATCACCCAGCACCGGTTACAGAAATAGAAGATGTCACCTTTCTATGGGATTACACCATCTACACAGACAGAAAAATTGAAGCAAACAGGCCAGACATTATTGTTAAAAACCAGAAAGAGAAAACTTGTCTTGATTGATATGGCTTGTCCAGCAGATTCTAACATAGCAATCAAGGAACTCGAAAAACTGTCAAAATATAAAAACCAGCAAATTGAAATAGGAAAAATGTGGAAATTGAAAACAAGAATCGTGCCAGTGATAGTAAGTGCACTTGGAATGATAAAAAATGAAACAAAACAACACATTGAAAGAATCCCTGGAAACCCCAGCTTAAGAGATGTACAAAAAATTGTCTTGTTAAGTACAACCCACACGCAAAGGGGAACTTTGTCTATATAAGGCTAGGGATGTTAGAGGAGATAGAAAAACATGTAATGGGGCCATAACAACGCAACACGACCTGTCTTAGGTCTTCCCGCAGACTTGGTAGGTAGTGCGACCATAGCAGAAATGGAAATATGAGAAAAAAAATGACAACAATAATAATAGTAATAATAAATAAAGGCGATGAGAGCAGTTAACTGTAATATGCATGGTATGGTAGGTTTTATTGATTTGGTTTGGTTTATGACATATCAACACCTCAATGAGTTATTTAATGTCGACAAGATTTTTACAACAGATTTAAATGGAATATATATTCTTTGTAAGAAATCAGTTTGTAGATCAGGTTTCATTGACCTATTTTTGTAAAATAGGTTTTGTTGAGAGTCGAATGTATTACTGGTAATATTTTTCTTTTCCTTCAAAGTATTTATTCCAGGTAACATTTTTTTCTTCAAAGATGTATTACTGGAACTCTTGCTATCTATCCATAGCGAGAGAGAGAGAGAGAAGAGATGGACTCATATTCTGTCTAGGGGCGTTTGCGTATAAGTGAATATAAAAAACTCCGCCAGAATGTGAACCCAGCTCATATTTCATTCCAAGCTGCTATCCATTACACCATCGTACAGAGTGATATAGAATAGACTAAATGTATAAAGATTTGGTTTGGTTTTATGGCATATCAACACTTCAATGGGTTATTTAATGCCGACAAGATTTTTACAATAGATTTGTATGAATAGAATGTATTTGTAAGAAATCAGTTTGTAGATCAGGTTTCATTTACATATTTTTATAAAGTGGGTTTTGTTGAGAGTCAGATGTACTGCTGGTAATATTTTTTTCCTCAAAAATGTATTCCTGGAACTTTTACTATAAAATTCTATTTTTATACTTTCATAGTGTTTTAACCCAAGTTTGGGTGTTAACTATTTACCCATAGCTGGGACCCTAACATTAAAAGTTCAATAAATTTAACAAATGCAAAAAAAATGCTTATTTAAACTTATGACTACGTTGACAGGACACAACAAATACTAAAATAAAAAAAATACATTGAAAATTACTTGACACACCGTAATACATTGAAATTGATTTTTAATACTCACTATTTATAGGACATTATATCAAAAGTAAGATTTATGAAACAAATATATCAAAGGCTTTACTGACTAGTTATCACAGTGATATCACAACCACAAGTCCCGTAACCCATTAGGCTCATGTAGTTCAGCCAAAATGGTGTGTTTTGGGCAAGATAGTTTGAATTCAAAGTTTTCTTTCTCCTAGAACAACCAAGGCTATAGGGCCCAGTCTATCTATCTATCCCATCGCTAGAGAGAGAAGAGATGGATTCGTATTCTGTCTAGGGGTATTTGCGTATAAGTGAATATAAAAAACTCCGCCAGAATGTGAACCCAGCTCATATTTCATTCCAAGCTGCTATCCATTACACCATTGTACAGAGTGATATAGAATAGACTAAATGTATAAAGATTTGGTTTGATTTTATGGCATATCAACACTTCAATGGGTTATTTAATGCTGACAAGATTTTTACAATAGATTTGTATGAGTAGAATCTAAACTTATTTATAAATGGAACTTTGTCTCTGTGTGTGTGTCTGTGCGTATCCGTTACCTATAGACTCCGAAACAGCTGAACTGATTTTCTTGAAAATTTACAGTTGTACTATAAGCGTCTGCGAGTATTCTTAGTTAAGTTTTGTGTTGAGGTACCGCCGATAAATATCGAAAATCGATAATCGAAAAAATGGGGTTATAGAAGTAGTGGTCCGATTTTAATCAAATTTGATACACTCATAGACAAAGACATAAACGATATTCAGAAGTTTCAAGGTTGCAGTTCTTACAATAGTGCAGAAAATTTGATATCGATACCAGGAAATCAAAATTTGACTTACATCCAATCATTTTTCTTTCAGTCCACCGTTTCGTTTTAACTGGAAACAACTATTGCTTTTTAGTCTTTCTTGCCAACGTCCAAAGAGTCTGAGCTCCAGGACCATGGATTAGTTTTAAAGCTTTCATTACACCCGGGCAATCCCGGGCTATACTGCTAGTATATATTATTTGTAAGAAATAAGTTTGTAGATCAGGTTTCACTGATGTATTTTTGTAAAGTAGTTTTTGTTGAGATTTAGATGTATTACTGGTAATACTTTTTTTCTTTTAAAAATGTATTCCTGGAATATTTATATTAAAAGTCTATTTTTATACTTTCATAGTGTTTCTACCCCAGTTTTGGGATAAACTATTTGCCCATAGCTGAGACCCTAACAGGTGCTACCACCCCAGGTCGGGTGGACCTGGGAACAACAGCAATTAAGAGGTGATTCCATGTTCCTCACAACCTCTCAATCAGAGACCTTGCTGCCAGTTGCAGTTTATTGTCATACCCAGGACCACTTATAGATTTGTTTTTTTATGACTTATTAATCCTCTACAGGTTATTTAAATCCAGAAAATTTTCAGAAGTAAGAATTTTTTTTCATATAAAGATTTTAATGATACAAGTCTTGCTAATTAACCCATACCTGGTGGAGAGAACAGGTGGATACCTATCTTTCTCGTGAGTTTTTGCACATAAGTGAATATAACAAACCCAACCGGAATTCAAACTTGGCTCTCAGATTAAAATTTCTGAGCCATTATCCATTACACCACCAGCACATCCAAGATTATAGAACTTCGTATTCCCGAGTTGTCACCCATCTAAGTACTGACCGGGCTCAATGTTGCCTAACTTTGAGATTGTACAGAAACCAAAGTTTCAGAGTGACTTGGCCGTAAGCAAGTGGTTGTCATGAAGATTAGATATTGTGAAATCAATCAATGTATTTTGTCTGAACAGTTTCCATGGAAATAGCAATAAAGCAGTGACGGACTTGCGTTTCATGCATGAGAAAGAGGGTTAGAGAGTGGAAAATCAATTCATTTCCTATAATCTGTACAAGAGAATAAACATTGCTAAAAAAAAAAACTCAGAAGTAATGAGGAATGTGACCAGAAAAAGGAATGAAAGAAATCTCTCCACAAAAGTTCCAAAAGATGGCAACTTTAACTATTTTCTTGGTGGTTGATTTTATGATGTCCATCCTGATTTACATAACTTATAATCAAACTAATTAATTTCCTTCTGTAATGGCTTCTCGTGGCTTAATTGTTAAGCTCTCTTGACCTGAAATAGTTTTCCAGCATATTTTATCTTTACAAAAAAAAAAAAAAACAGACTTCACTTGCCACCCCCCAACCCAACCCAGTGGGTAATGAACAACTAAACAGAAAATAGTGGACAATATAAGATTATGAGCATTACAAAGGTATTTCAAAATAAACTACCTAAAAGAAAAAAAATATTCCAAATATATATATATATATATATATATATATATATACACACACACACACACACACACACACACACAGCCTTTGAGATTTGAAAAATAAATCACTTGACCGGCGGTCGAGAGCGAGGGAAAATTTACTCGCCCTCAAATCGATTTACTCGACCGACTCCATTTTCTTAATAGTCGCCTTATGTAAACATAGCGTGAATTGCTGACGAAAAACAAAAAAAATACAATTTTAATTAAAATTTCGAACGTGTTAGAAAGGATTTAAATTTTTTTTTTTAAATAACAAAGTTTTGATCTTTCCTCTTAATAAAAACAAAGTTTTATCGTCCTCTATTAAGTTTTAACATCATGATATGCTGTTTTTTTTTTGGGGGGGGGCAATTGAGTGGAGGTACCTAAATTCGTAGTTTCTTTCTTCTGTTTGACTACAACCTCCCTCTTATAGACGATACAACATGTGGTTGTCCTTTAAAAGATCAGGTTTGTCTAGTATTGAGTCCAACATGCTCAAGGGGAGTGGATATGTTGTCAGACAGGAAGACTGTCGTATGCCAAGGCAGGCTATGTACGGAGCACTAAGAAATAGACAATGACCTGCCTGCAAACCCCAAAAACGATACAATGATTGTCTAAAAGACATCTTGAAGATGACTCACATTGATGAAAGGACTCGGAAAATGAAATAAGGTTGTACAGGCAGTAAAGAAAGGAAGGATACGTGATGCCAAAGTTAAGCGCGCTGATTAGAATATGGAAGATTTGACAGAAATCCAAGCAAGAGGGCCCAAAGAGGAGTTGATATGTGAAGTTTACAGCCGAATCTGTCTGTCAAAAGCAGGTTTGTCCAATCATATGAGGTCTCATGATAGTAGGGAACTTAATATTACTACTACTACATATAACATTCAGAATGACTTCTTTTGTAATGTCTGTTGGAAGCTGTGTAAGAATGCGAATGGTCAAACTCGGCATTTTAAATCAAAACAAGTATTGACTAGTGTTATCCTGTAGATTGATATGTACTGTGGGTTCAAGTGTAACTCAATGCAAGGACTAGTTGAAAATAAAAGTTTGTGTCATCTTAGAGGACACCGACAAGAGAATTGTAGTCCATAAAAGTCTTCATATCAAAGTCATCAATCTCGGCCACGAGTGGGGTTCCACCAAATAGGTACCTCCACTCATTTTCGATAACTAAATTTTAAATTGAATTTCTAAAAATAAAAAAGTTTTCTTGAAACTTATTTTAGTTCTAATTGAAAGCTAAATGATTAAATTTACTGTTTCCAGTAAGCAAAATACTCCGGTTTATTTCAAACAGAAATTATATTGATTGGAATATAAAAGTTTGAGATTTTTTCAATTTTTGAATTTGCGGCATTTTTGAGCGATCGACACATTTTTGTAAACAAAAGTTAATTCTCAGTTTTAAAAATCTTGCAAAAATAAAATATATATCTGGAACACATTATTTTGGGAAAATCAGCAAATTTTATGTTAAATTAACCTGATTGACACAAATATGACTTATTTATAGCGTGAGATTTAGAACAAAACTGTTTCTTAATCACAAACTTGAACTTTTTGACCTGTACACGTCGTAAATGAAGATCGTGTTGAAAAAGGTATGGCGTTCTTAAGGTAGGAAACTGACCTTTTATTTTGAAATTACCATACAAAAACAAAAAAAAATCAAATGCACAAAAAAGTAATTTTAAAAATATGGGTGCAAAACGATTTTTATTAAACTTTTCAATTTTCGATAGGCAATATAATCATCAATTGTTATCTAAAAATTCTAACCGCAAACAGTTCTTTAAAATATTTTTGAAACTTTATGAATTATTTTAATAAAAAAAATGAACAGTTCTTTTAAAATTTTATTAGTAATCGAATTTTTTTCTTCAGACTATAATGTCCTTAATTTTTATTATTTATTCCAGCAATTAAAAGCTTATCAAATTAAATTGTATCAGTTTTATTGCATTTTTGTTTTACTCTTCCGAGCAGATTTTCGGATACTGTTTGCAAATTTAAAATTAAAAAATAGATGATTCCAATATTCTGCGTTTAACTAATAAAAAAAATAGTTTGCACCCAATTAAAATTTATTAAAATTTCATGGATTTACGTAGAGGGGCGTTAAAAGAGGTAAAACAAAAATATTTTTTACCAAGATTTTTAGAAAATAATTTCAAAAATAATTTCGTGAATGAGTACCGAAAGTTTCATTAAAATCCGACAATTATTTGATTTTTGCGAGAATTTCCACATTAATGTGTTTGTCATAAAAAAAAAAATTGGGTGATGCAATCCTTACTGTTTTCTATTGTAAGCAGTCGTAACGTATGTTTAACCGCTAACTCAAATGAAAACAATTTTCTGACAAAATTTCGAAAATTTAAAACAAAATTGAAAATTTTTAAAAAATAATTTTCAGTTACTTTGATCTTTCCTCTGAATAATAAACATTTTGATAGAAAAAGTTTATTTTATTAAGTTTGAGGCCTTTTTTTATTCATACTATGCTGTTTTTTTTAGCAATTTAGGGGAGGTACCAACATTAATGCGTCATTCATTTACAGCTCCATACACATACCGCTTTGACTGCCATCAGACAAAATGATCATTAGTGACAAAGATTTGTTGAAACTTTACAAATTGTGTGCAAAACAAGTTAGAAATAATTGTCGGTTAATTATCATGCTTCTTTGAAACACTTTTGTTAACCAATTTTCGTTCATTTTCATGCAAGAGAAACCAAACACTGCACACCGATTGACAAACCTTGATTCTTTTCCCGCCTGGTGGTTCTGAACTTGCTCTCTCATTATCTTTCCCGAGTTGACTGCGTCTTTCATCAGAAGGCAACTAAAGATAGAATATTTGGGATAAGAATTTGGGTAAAGACTGACAAAGTAAGTACAAGATGATATCTAAAGTTCCCGGATTAGGCCTTACATAATACAAATATAAAATTTTCCGCTGAGCTCAGGTTATGTTCAACACATTGATTCCAAAATTTTGCAGATTAACCTTTTTATAATCATTCGGTATCAGCAATTATCTACTAATTTTCTCATCATTAAGTTAAAAACATTAACGTTTATTAGTGTTAAGTTGATTTTTTTCGGTAAATTTTTGATTTGTTTCCCCGTCAAATCTTTCCAAAACATCCTTGATTCCGTGCAAATGTGTATGCTGAACTCAAATCGATAATTGTTCATTGAAGAAACCTACCTTTTTTCGTGTTATCGACCAGAAAAGAATCTGACTATATCTCATCCCTTACCACCGTTCTCATATCTGATTCATCGCTGAATGACTTGAGGAGTAGGATTCTTATTTCGGCCTATTTACTTCCTTTGAGCAATTACTCCGCGATTTGTTTGGTTTCGGAACTGTTTCCGCGTAGTAATTGCAAAAAGGAAGTAAAAAGGCCGAAAAATCGGCAAACTACGCGTGAAGTCATTCTGCAGTTAACGTTTTTGAAGCGTGGTTAGGGGGTGAGAAACAGTGACAAGTTAGATATTTTTCTGGTTGTTAATGTGAAAAAAAGGTAGGTTTCGTCAATAAACAATTATCGATTTGAGTTCAGCATATACATTTGAAATAAGGATGTTTTGGAAAGATTTGAAGGGGGTAAAGGCCTTCGGGGAACAAAACAAATTTACCCTTTTTTCTTATGCTTGTATTCACCTGTTTATTATATGAGGTTTTAGTCACGATTAAATTAGAACAGTACTCAGTTATATTAAAGAGAGATCGATACATTTATATTGTAGACCTTTTGAATACTTTTCATTTTGAAATGAGATTTTCGCAACCTAAATTTCAACCTTTCGGTTTTCCAACACTTTTCAAACGTACAACAAGAATTTTTACCAAAGTGCGACTGGAATTTTTAAACAATTTTTTTTCAAAATTAGAGAGAAGTTACTTCAAGATCTTAAAACACTTTCATCCAGGTTTCCATGATCCTAATATCTATTTATAGGTATGATTACATCCTGACATTACTTCTGATCTTTCATTCAGTAAATGTTTTGTTTTTTCGGCGGACCTGAAGCAGACTACCACCACGATTAATTTCGTTTTTCATTTTTCTTTTTTTCAGCGCAGTTCTATCGATTACCCCCTTAGCTTTACGATTGACAAAAAAAGTTTTAAAAATTTTAATATTTAAACATTTTCTGGAGGGGGATCAGTTTCTCATACAACGTTATAGTAAATCGAGCCTCCATTTTGAAACCAGTCGCCGGAACGATATTACCGCCACATGTACATTTGTTCATTATCAAAGTTTTTGGACTTTTTTCAGTGCAATAGTATCTTTTACACCTTAAACTTTACGAATGACAAAAGAAAAAAAAAAAATTCGCAAGAATTTCAATATTTAAACAATTTTAGGAGGGGACCAGTTTCTCATGCAACCTTATAGTGGTTTGAAAATGGAGGATCGATTTACTTTAACGTTGTATGAGAAACTGACCCCCCCCTCCCAAAGTTGTTTAAATATTGTAATTTTTCAATTTTTTTTTTTTTTTTGGATAATCGGAAAGTTTAAGTAACAATCGATAGGACTGCGCTGAAGAAAAAAAAATGAAAAACGAAATTAAACGTGGTGGTAGTCTGTTTCAGGTCCCCCGTTTTTTTTTCTTCTGGAAACAATATAATGGCTTCAACCTTTCAGAAAATACCGAAAGGCTGAAACCTAGTTTGCGGAAATAACTTATTTCCAAATGAAATTATATATATATATATATATATATACATACACATACAATCCAGTAAATAGGTGTTTTGCTGGTAACCATAAACACTTATCTTGAATCGATACTCAACCGGCCTTGAAATTCAAGCGCAAATCAAAAATCTCTTTTCCGACCTAAAGAATGTCCGCTAAAATCTTGACAAAGAATTTTGATAGCAGATTGGTCATGAGTCACAGAATATTTGCTACATGCAAGTTCTATTGAAACTTTTGAGACTATCGTCAATATTATAGAACCTTTCCAATAAAGCATGACAAAACTTTGCTTACTAATTGATCTGAAAGGCTATTGGCAGACTCGCTCAGTAGGCAGGGTACCAGTCAACATTTCGTGTGTACGTATTTTTCATTCTAAGTTACCTTCAAAGCCTATAGATTTCGGGAACTTTCTGATATCACCTCATACTTGAAATAATTGACTAAACTAAAATTGGAATCAATGAGTAAATCTTTATCAATCATGCTTCGATTTCCTAATCTCTTAAAGAATAGACAGCTTTCTAAATAAGTTTCCAGGTGATTTTAGGTTCGTTTCCAGGTGATTTTAGGTTCGTTTCCAGGTGATTTTAGGTTCTAAATAAGTTTCCAGGTGATTTTAGGTTCAATCTCAAAAATATATAGGCTGGTTCAGTGAACGTAAATGAATGGCTGGTTGCACGTTTCCAAATGTGGGGTCTGCTGAAATTTAGCTTTCCTTACCACTTACAGAGCTAACTGATTTTATTACGAAAGAAGAGACTTACCTCGTAGAGCAAAGCGTGCAAGGACGTGTCTTTATTTATCATGAAATACATGATTGTGGCACAAGGCCAAATTGGGGAGGAGAAACACAAAGTTGGGATGGTCTTCAGTAACTATCCTATACCTAGCTAATCCGACTCAGGGCCCATACATACTGTACAATTTCCACATTCACCATAAGAACTTATCCTTCACCAATCAAACCTTCATACACCACAAAACCTCAGACACTCCGAGGACCTAAAAAAACCCAAATGATAAATATTTTGTTATATACCATATATGATATACAAAAATATATAAAAATCCAATATGAAATGGTAACTTGGCGGGGGCGTGCAAGGACTTGTCTCGCGTGTAGGTCCATAATTTAGGTGTGTGTGAGTGTGTGGCCAAGATGGCAGAGAAAGAAACATGACCGCCTCTCACGAGACTAGACGTGACAAAAAGTTTCGCAGAGGCATGTTCCGTCTATACGAGTGGTTGCTTGTGCTGGTAGCCCCCGCCCCCGCAGAATGAGACTTGCGGCCCCCGCCCCCGCAGAATGCACTTTACAGAATTGCGCGGAATTGGCGTTTTGGAGCTATATATTACGACCGTTTATACAATTTTTAGCTCCTTTTTATGTATGTTGAAACGTATCTATAATCTATTTCTCTCTTTAGTTCATTTTTTTTATTTTTTAATTCCAAACGATTTGCGGCCTTTTTAGGGCCGGAAGACTTCTATCAAAGATTATATATATATATATATATATATAGTCATCCGCAGACAGATCTGTTTCGCTGTGTCAGAGCTCATCAGTACGGTTAGACATCCGATTGCTTTTTACCCAGGATTGAAACCCGACCGAATTGGCGTCAGTCGGCGATTCTACCTCTGAGCTATAGGCTCGGTAGAAGGAGGCAGACTAGAGAGAGAGAGACAGGTTGATAGATATCTATTTCGACATACAAGTATGTTAATTTTCCAGTTAATCCTAATAATTATTTGGTTAATTTTTTTTCAAAACAATAGCCTTGCGCCGCCCCACCTCTATGTAAGGTTGTAAATGAAAACATCTGGTTTCCGACGAAGTGCCACTTGATCACCTTTCATTTTTTCTTTACGAGTGGGTCTGTGCTGTCAAAAATGAAGTATTTATCGATATTCCGTCTAAAAGGATGGCAACATATATATTGATGTACCTACTATTGACTATCTTACATTAAGACATAAGAAAAAAAAAACGAAATAATCCAAACCCCTGAGCGTCACAGGAGGGATATATATATATATATATATATAACGGAAATTAACGAATATTAATGAAACTGCTTATGAACAGACAATTTGATAAATTCCCCTAAAAATTTATCGTAAATAATCAGGCCGGTAGAAATAAATATATAATACTGTTTGATTATAAACAGAATATCTATTTAAATACGAGTATCGATGAAAATGTTCAAACAAATTTCAAATTGTCGGTTGTTTATAACCAGTTTCGTTAATCTACGTTAATTTCCTTAACAATGATTTATAAAAAATAATATTCAAACAAATCATTTTATATATATATATATATATATATATGTGCACACAACAGTCTTCATTATAATACAAAGGATATATATCCTTCACTACTCGGGGACATAATCATTGCAAAATATTAAAATGAGGCGGAATTCAAGAGCGGACATGCAGCAAGAGCTTTTATAACTGGTGGTAAGAATTGACCGAGCCGACACTACGTCGCTATTGTCTTTCTCCATTAGTGTAACAGAAGGTAGGTGTGTGTGTGTGTGTGTGTGTGTGTGTGTGTGTGTGTGTGTGTGTGTATATATATATATATATATATATAGATAGATATATATATATATGCTCGTGGCCTAGGGGTAAAATCGCCGACTGACGCCGATTTCGTCGGGTTTCGGTCCTGGTAGCGATCGGAGTCTTAGCCGTACTGATGAGCTGTGATACAGCGAAACAAATCTGTCTGCGGATGACTATATATATATATTGCTTGATGAGGTTCTAATAAGATAGTACCGAAACACAACGGTTCTTGTGTTGCAGTAAACTGTGTTTTTATTAAAAACTTATAAAAGAAATATTACCATATATAATGCTCTGCTAAGTATGGAGCACTTTTAAAATAAATCACTACAAACAGTGGACTGTTTTCTGGCGTTAAGTATAAGTTTCCTTTTCGCTTACATTTCCTCTAAAACTTTGTCATATTTGGTCCATTAGTTTGTACTACTTCTAAGATTATATATATATGTGAGTGAGTGAGTGAGTGAGTGAGTGAGTGAGTGAGAAATTGTAGGAGGATTATTCAACCATCATCATCAACTGATGAGTCCCAAATACAGGACGAAACAGCCGTCCAGTGCTTTCTGCATTCTGTTGAGGTTGAATAAAACTCGATGAATTACTGAATATTTCAAATCCTCTTACAATTTCTCATCTGTATATCGTTGCTTGAACCGGTTTCTAATGCTCCAATGTGATCGGCTTGGTTTGAGTAGTCGTGGCTCTGGGAGGCACAATCCTATGGGTAAAAGGAGCTCAGCAGA
The DNA here is from genome assembly GCA_037127315.1 of Ascarosepion bandense. Classification (NCBI taxonomy): domain Eukaryota; kingdom Metazoa; phylum Mollusca; class Cephalopoda; order Sepiida; family Sepiidae; genus Ascarosepion; species Ascarosepion bandense. The sequence continues at coordinate 120,994 of JBBBDQ010000667.1, forward strand.
GTTCCACAACGGAATATGTGAATGAGCGGCGCTATATCGAGTTTAATTCGTTACCTCTTCGTCACCGGGGGCCTTTGGTACAGTTGGTATGACATTCGCTTAATAACGCGTTATTGTCTTGATGCGCACCGCCGATGAGTCCCAAATATTGTTTTTTTTTTTTTAATCATAACACCCCAAGCAAGACGGTGACGCCACTGATGCGCAGGGGGCTACGTAAGAGTGAAAAGATTGGAAAAGATAAAGCCGGAAACCACATCATAAACAGGAAACAAGGGATGAGCCACTTCACCTGTTCAATAGATATGAATGGAGTGTGAACGGGACGATAATTTAGTCTATTTACTTCAAAGGACGAAACGGCCGTCCAGTGCTTTCTGTTGATGTTGAATAATACTCGTGTGCATATATATATATATATATATTGTGTGTATTTTGGCAGCATTTTTTCATTAATGCAGGTTTCATTGAATAATATAGACAAGTTTTGTCTTAATTTTGTGTAGGATCCGTTCATACCGTCTGATATACTTGATGGTGATGTCGTTGAAAGACAACAAAAAATCACAGTAATTGTTGATTTTTTTTATCGGGTCTAAGCTTTCGGCTCACATAAACCATTATCAAAGAGTAAATATTAACACACAGTAAACATAGAACATTTAAGTTATTAACAATAAAGAGAATTGAATTGAAAATATAAGTCCATCCCTACCGTGGCGGATGGCCGAAGACAGTGACAAAATAGTGGCGTTGTGGTCCCTGGTCTGATTACAGGCATTTGAGTACGTTATTGGAAATATCAAAATTGATTGTATTCAAACCAGGTTTAAATTGTTTAATGTAGATTGCTTCGAGGATTTTTAGTTTCTGTTTATTATTTTCTTGTTTAAGTATGTACGTGTTATCAACAAGCGTTTTTCTGAGAAAAAAAAAAAATATATATATATATATATATATATATATATATGCACACAACGGTATTTATTTAAATAAAAACGATTATTTTTTCCCCTTGCTCAAGTGGGTTGTCGCTTTGACATCAAAGACTTCATCTTCCAAATACCCTACACTTCTGAATCAGTTAGACCCCTACGACTTGTGTTTTCAACTGGTCATATTGGGGAAAAATCCTGCGACATCTGGAGGGATCAGCAGTTTCAACAAGACTGGTTCTCGCAAATCCTCGCTCACAATGACTTCATACTAACAAAAGCATTGTTGGCTTCTCAATTTTTTTTTCTCTATCCAGTTCAACACACAAGCCATGCAAGTTTCCAGGCACGTCTCAGAAGTGTCTGTGATAAAGTAATCTTGCTAAAAATATCGGGATTTTAACAATGGTCTTTTGGTCGGAATACTAATGTTTTAACCCGTTGGAGGGTCAATACTGCAAAAACGAATTAATACATTTGATTAGACTTATTTCTTCTAGCATGCCAAGTGGAATGAGAAATATCTATCCCTGAAGATCGAAGAAAGTGTTCAGTTCGAAATTCCTGAATGAATACGAACTACAACAAATCTCTGGAGAAATGCTGTAATTTTAACCAAAACACTTAATATTATTTGTATCAAGAAATCATTATTCATCTTCTATGTGCCGTGTCCCTTCAGGGTGTTGGGGATCGTAACTAAAATTTCTTGCCTTTTGTAGCTCTTAATAAATTTTATCTGTTTGTTAAGTCTCCTAAACCCTGTTCTTCTGTTTACACAAGTTCGTTGTTTTTCAATATGCCGTGTCCTTTCAAGACGTTGGCAGTCATGGCTGTCCACAATTTTTTGTCTTTTCAGCTTTTAAGAAATTTTGTCTTTTTAAGCTTTCTTCCGCCATCCATTTACCAATGTTCGCTAGGTAGATTATGAGTTTTTTTACTCTGCTAAAACTTTACTTCAATATGTCTTATGTGTATCGAATTTTCCAAGTTTTCTTTCCTCATCGTATGCCAAAAAATGTAATAAAATGCCTGTCGTCGATTGTGGCGAATAATAAGAGTGCAAGAAACATGCAAGGTCGTTACGAACTAAAAAACAAAACAATATGGCGGCCGCGCATGATTATATGCTGGCGGGTCTCGTGAAATCCCGTTCTTCAAATGCAAATAAGATGGTGCCGGTTCGCATAAAAAGCCTCTGTTTTCAGAGAAGGTCGTGTTTTGCAGTTGTTTACGTACACTATTGAGACGTGACGATTTGAAGAACAAAAACCAAGACCACAGAAATTTCAGGGTTTTTTTCTGGCGTTAAGTTTAAGTTTCCGTTTCGTTTCCACTTCCTTTAAAACATCGTCATTGCTCACACGCTCGGTCTAATTTGTTTTGGATAAAATAATGATTTACCGATAAAAGACCGACTAATTAATCCATAGCCGAGATAGATTCATACTTTTTCCCAAGGCAATTTGCGCTTAATATAACAGACCTGACTAATTGAAATTTATTTATTCTTTCATTTCCAATTTCACTAATGGAATACAAATAGAATGAGGAGGACTCATTACACTGTATATGGTATGGTGGGTTTCACTTGTGAAGGTCAGAATTGATAGGAGTGAATTATGTAGCTCATGAGAATATGTTTCGAAATTACAAAAAGTGTATCTAAAGGCTTGTTATGTTTCGGATTAAAGATGATTGCTTTTTTTGCTCGTTTCATTAATGTAAGATTTGTACAAGCTAAGCAAAAAGTCCTTACCGTTGTTTATTTATTAGAAAAGAAAAGTAACCAGCAACTTTGACATATCGTTAATGTTATCTGCTTGACTTCCGGAGAGCAGTGAACAACAGATAATAGTCAGGCAATAAGCAGCGTAATGATACCTTCAGACTTATTTCTAGTTTCTTATTAACACACCCTTTGAATATCTTGTTTCTTTGAACCTACCTTCTTGTTCCGTGTCTTACTTCCGGCACAAGCCAGCCACAAATCCTCAACAAATTGGCGACGAAGATCCAAAACCTATTAGCCAATCCTCAAAATAATCCTCACCGGCATCCAGAACTTTTAGTAATCGTGCCTCCAGCCAGCCACGCTCTGTTCTGGGGGTAAAAATCAGGTGTCTTTTTTTCATCATTTCACCCCAAGCAAGGCATTCCACTGCCACGATTGCGCAGGGGCTTACATAGAGGAAGGTGGTGATAAAGAGTGGTTAGATATAGGAAATGTCAGAAGGAGGGTGATAGACAGGTAAGGATGTAGATAGGAAGAGTGTTTGAGAGAATAGATGCGAGTTAGTGTGTTAGGAGGTGTCTATTGACCTTACATTTAAACTCCGGGAGATTGTAGCTGTTGGGGAAGCAAGTATGTGGAAGGGAATTCCACAGGCGGGAAGTGCGAGAAAAGAAGCTGTTGGAGTAGAAATTGCGGTTACATTTTATCGGTTTCACTGTAAAAGGGTGGGACCTAGTTGCTAATCTAGTTTCTCGTGAAAATTCGTACCTAGGGGGCACCAGTGATCTAAGTTCATCGGAGCAGAAGCCGTGAAAGCGTTTATAGAAGAGGCACAGGGAAGCCACCTCAAGCCGGTGAGAAAGTGACTGCAGGCTTGGACGCAAAGACGTCTGTGAGTGCCTGTCGCAAGTTTGTCTCCTTTTCAGAGAACTTCTAACGAAGGCGGTTGTCCAGGAAATGAAAATCTGTTGGTGTATGGTCCGAAAGAGGGTAAGGTTGATGACAGTGTCTCCTAGCCAAGTCTCTGTATGGTATCACTGGCCATCTTCACCACATGTGACCTGACATTGTTATAGAAAAACAATACATCCTTGCTATAAACCAGTGCTGGCTCGTCTTGCTCTGAGTACAAGTCCGTATTGATTATTGGTAGCAGCTCATAGTGCACCACTAGCCAATTAGATACAGATCATGATCTTGCATGGATGAAGAGGTGGTATTAGGGTGCGAGGCGCAGAGGTCCGTTGTGACAATCTATATCTGGCATGCTTGGAAGAAGCTCACTTTTTCGTCATGTTTGATAGGGGTCACCAGTGACGGATAGTGGTCTCTGTATGGCACTTTTTCCAAGCGTGCCAAATATAGATTGTCACCACTGAACCCTGCACCCTAATACCACCTCTTCACCCATGCATAATCGGTATTTAGTGGGCTAGTCGGCAAATATGGGTACGTTGTGGTGCCGAGAAAGCAAAAAGAAACTGGTTGCTGCTGACTCCCGACAATGTGTATGGTAGCCACTAGATCACCTTTATACGGTGCAGGTGAAATCTAACTGTTTCATAACAAACCAGGAAGAATTCTTCTAGCTCACATCTGGTTTGGTGTTTACCTACCTCTATGGCTGCCTTCAAGACTTCATAATCCAGGACACGGCAGGGTTCATTACAGAGGTGCAGATATTGTGACCTGAACTGAACAATGCTGGCGGTAGGTTCACTCAAAAGATAAACCCCAAACATTTGAGGCGTGGTGTTTTAACACTGTTGCAGACAAACTCACACAGTCATAAAACAGACCGTCTCAGACGAGCTGCTTTAACACAGCCATGTCACCTCGCCGCTCAATGAGTTATGACTGGTCAGCGCGTGTGTAACACACTTGCATTGTTCAAAATCAATACACCTATCCCCATCTTTTTCCCACTCGTTTGCGTATCAGCGATCACTTCTTCCCAAACGTGATAACAAAAACAAGAACAAAACGTAAGGACCTTTCTTGGTTGCCTTATAATAACAGAGGTTAACACTTCAAGAATGAAAAAGCTAATGTCGAAAATATTCTTCAAGCAAGTGGATCCACGCAGTAGATATAAAACTCGTTTGAAAATATTAACAACTAGCAGTATAGCCCGGCGTTGCTAGGGTGTAATGAAAGCTTTAAAACTAATCCATGGTCCTGGAGCTCAGACTCTTTGGACGTTGGCACGAAAGACTAAAAAGCAATAGTTGTTTCCAGTTAAAGGGAAACCGTAGACTGAATTAGCCAATTTGATATTGAGTAAAACTTTTATTTTGCCAGATATGGGTTGGAGACTGATAAGGTGATAATTTAATGTGACAAAAGGGTCTTCATTTCTTGATGTCTGACACTAGTTTAAACAAAATGTTAGGAAGGAAACCTCATCAATCCAAGAAAGAACAATAACAGTTATTGTACTTGATAAATATATTTTTCATGAAAAACTCTTAATAGAAAGGTTTTATCAATTTCAACTGAATGTATCACTGTTGGCCTGGCTGATGAATGTCGTATGTTTTCTTCAAAGAAAATAAATGATTCCAACTTTATCAATACTTATTCCATGTTTATTTTCTACGGAAGTTTTAATTTTCCCGTTTTTTTAGTTGAAATTGCTTTTTACTCCACTTTAGATTGTCCTATACTATCAATAAACCGATTGGATTACTTTTAAAAGCAGTTCATGGTACTAAATGACGACGTAACAATATTAACCATTTTCTTAACTATACTATCCATAAACCGATTGGGTTGCTTTTAAAAGCAGTACATGATACTTTATGACGCGGTAACAATATTAGCCATTTTCTTAACTATACCATCCATAAACCCGTTTGGTTCCTTTTAAAAGCAGTTCATGATACAAAATGATAATGTAAGAATATATTATGTATTGTGTTATTATTTCTATTTACAATACAAGTTCTTGTAATAACTATTATGACTCGAATTATACAATATTATTTCGATCAAACGCAATGATAATTGGAAAGTTTCCAGAATCTGTTTAGAAAATGCAATCCTTGATACACAGGACAACAGGAAAGACAAAAAAACTTTCAACATATTAAAATATTTTATCATTGGAATAAATTTAAGTTTTAATAATTTATAAATGGCTTCCCAGAATAACACTTAATTTGTTAGAAAGGACATATGAAGGTCATTTAAAACAAAAATCCTAAACGGCAACCATCTCCTCATGGAAATCCATATATATATATTTAATAAACATATTTGTTTTTTTTTTCTTTACATTTATCTCAAAATACTTAACGGCGGCAAACTAGCGTGTATCTATTTACCATCAAGTCCTGTGACAATTTCCTATCCATACAGATTACGTTTTACAATGACACACCCACAAAGCACCTTCAGCTATCAAATACTTTCAAGATAGTTGCTTACAAAAATAAGTTCTAAGGTGGTGTCGTCAATTGTGTAAATATATGTTGCGCTATGTATATTCAAATGTATTTAATGACAACGCTGTAATGTCCTACGCATGCTAATTTTTCACATACATAGTAGTTGAAATATATAAGTTTTTAGACACAAATTGATAAAGGAATCTATTTGAAATAAATACTGAATTGCCTATTAGAACTTTTGTAAAACAGAAAAACAGCCCCAGCTTAAGAATCCTTTGTCTAATTTAAATGAAATTTGGCGCTGCACTCGAGAGGGACTCAAGATAAAATATGCTCCTAAATTAGGGTATTTATGTATTTAAGCTATATCTCAGGAACATACATACATAACATATATACCCGTTAAAATCCAACTTTATGTATAGTGGTACCCATTATTTTTGGTATGAATTTGAACCACTACAACATAAAATTACTCGTGTATAGTGTAACTGGTCACCGAAAATACATGATTTTTAAGTTCTTAAAAGAATTACCTGCGTAGAGATAAGAACCCTTATATCTGGTGTTAAAACCGATTATAAGAACTCGTGCTATCGAATATATACAAGACAAATAAGATTAGTTTCTACCAGTGCGAGATCTTAAGATCGGTTTTATTGAAGCAAAAAAATATTAAGGCGCACTATATAAAAAATATTAAGGCGCACTATATAAAGTTATTTCTTTAGAGAGATTAAAAATAATGTATTTTTGGGGACTGATTATATTATATACAAATCTTTTCTGAAGTGATTAAACGAGTATATATGATATTTTAAGGATATTAGATGTTACTTGAAATTAGATTGGTGCCCCCCCTCTTTATATGAATTTACTCCATCCACAAGATTAGCAACAATGTCCCATCCTTTTACTGGGAAGCCAATAAAATTTAAGCGCAAATTATATTCAATCTGCTTCTTTTCTCGCACTTCCCGACTGTGGAATTCCCTTCCATTTACTTGCTTCCCCGACAGCTACGATCTCCAAGAATTTAAATGTAAAGTCATCTCCTATCTCACCAATCTGCATCCTCTCTCTCATGCTCTTTCTCCGTCCACTCCACTCTCATCAGTATTCTCATCCTTCTCTTACCCACTTCCTGACATCCCTTATAACATGTCACTCGTTTTCATAACTTTCCTTCTATGTAACCCCCTGCACAACAGTGACAGTAAAATGCCTTGCGTGGGGTAATATGATATATATATATATATATATATATATATATATATATATATATATATCAAAAAAGTAATCTATCTCACTAATCTGCATCCTCTCTCTCATGCTCTTTCTCCATCCACTCCACTTATCAGTATTCTCATCCTTCTCTTACCCACTTCCTGATATCCCTTATAACCTGTCACTCTTTCTCATAACTTTCCTTCTATGTAACCCCCTGCACAACAGTGGCAGTAAAATGCATTGCTTGGGGCGATATATGATTATGATTATAAAAAAAATTAATTTATCTCAGTTTATTCTAATCTGAAAGAATCTGAGATTGATAATGAATTGAAGAAAAATAAAGAACTATTTTGGTGTGGCTGACGAGATATTTTACACAAAAGGCACCATTTACTAACAAACCATAATTTCTTGCATAAATCTTTATTTTGAGTGATGATAGAATCGAAGAACTACTGCATTTGAGAAGCATTAATCTCATCTTTCATAATTAATGAAGAGTAAAAGAACGACAGAATAGAAAACTTCAGAAAAATAATATTAATAGAAACAGTATAGCATACGTTTATATATAATATAATATATAATATATTCATAATATATAATATATTACATATAATATCACCAGACCTCAAGTGGAATAACTACATAGCAGCGGATTTAGCTCTGGATTCTAAAATAGACTAAACTATCGCCCGGTTCACACTCCACCCATGTCTATTGAACAGGTGAAGAGGGTCATCCCTTTTTTCCTGTTTAGGATGTGGTTTCCGGCTTTCTCTTTTCCAATCTTTTTACTATTACGTAGCCCCCTGCACATCAGTGGCGTTACAGCCTTGCTTGGGGTGATATGATTAAAAAAAAAAAAAAAAGAAAAGAAAAACGTTCTGTGTAGGGCCAGGATGTTTCTACCGCCCGAAAAAGTTCTGCACATATACAAATCTACCATCCGCTCGTGCATTGAATATTGCTGCCATATCTGGTCGGGTGCTCCTGCTATCCACTTAGGTGTCCTCGACCAAATCCAACGGAGAATCTGTAATGTGATCGATCCCGACTTGGCAGCTGGAATACAGTCGGTTTATCACCGACGCAGTTTCGTTTCCCTGTGTCTCTTCTACAAATACTTTCACGGCTTCTGCTCCGATGAACTTAGCTCACTGGTACCCCCTATATATGAATTTACTCGAGCCACAAGATTAGCAACTAGGTCCCACCCTTTTACTGTGAAACCGATAAATTGTAAACACAAATTCTACTCCATCAGCTTCTTTTCTCGCACTTCTCGCCTGTGGAATTCCCTTCCGCATACTTGCTTCCCCGACAGCTATAATCTCCAAGAACTGAAATGTAAAGTCAATAGTCACCTCCTTTCTCACTAACTTACACCCTCTCATGCTTTTTTCACCGTCCACCCCACTCATCAGTATTTTCTTCCTTCTCATACTCTCTTCCTGACACCCTCTGTAAGATGTCACTTTCTCATAACATTCCTCCTATGTAACCCCCAGCTCAACAGTGGCAGTAAAATGCCTTGCTTGGGGCGATATGATTATAAAAATAAAATTCTATTCTATTATAATGTGGATGTAAAGTGGGTGATTAGTTCTACATTACAATCAGTATATAAATTAATCCCCCACTTTATGACTACACATCCTTCTCTTGCACAATTCCTGACACCCCCTATATCACCTGTCACTCTTTCTCATAACTTTCATCCCCTGCAATACAGTGGTAGTAAAATGCATTGCTTGGGGCGATATGATTACATAAAAAAAAAAATGTATAATATTATAAAGTGGATATAATATGGGGGGTCTATTTTACATTATACTCAATATATAAATTTATACCCCACTTTATGGTCATATCATCTTTTATCTTACCCACTTCCTGACACCCCCTGTATAACCTGTCACTCTTTCTGCTATGTAACCCCCTGCACAACAGTGGCAGTAAAATGCCTTGCTTGGAGCCACACAATTATAAACAAAAAATGATATCTAGTCTGGTGCTCCGACGATTTATCTTGAGGTTCTTGACAAAGTCCACAGAAGTATCTATAATTTAATCCACCCTAACTTCAGTCACAATCTCTGATGTGATGTGACCTTCCTCTTTTTTTTTTTTTTTTTTTTAGATATTTAACTTTTTCCTTTTTAATATACCCCTAATCAAGGCAGTAAAGCCACTAAGACGTAAGGAGTTACTTAGTGTGAAAGAATAAGAAAAGTAAGTATCAATCATTAAAGAGAGAACAATAAAAAACGGTAATTAAGTTGCATCGCATTTAAATTTTTGAATCTCAAAGTTAACTAAAAAGCAAGAATCTAGAAGAGACTTCCACAAATAAGAAGTGTGAAAGAAGAAACAGCATAGAACCTACGAATATGTCCCGCAATTTCCAATGTAAAATAATGAGACCTAGCTACCAATCTAGTACTACACTTAAATTCATAAAACCAAGTTATCAAAAGATTAAAGATCAGAATATTTAAGGGGCTGAACAAAAAACAGAATTACATTAAATGAAAATAACTGATATATCCGAAAGTGACATGACTCATGAAATGAGAACAATCCCAGTGAACTGAAAAGGTTCAGTTCAAAATTCCAATCACCTGAAGAAGGTCGGAACGTACAAAGGCCGAAACATCACGAATATAGTGTTATAAACAACTTGGTTCTGTATATCGACGAACAACGATCGTCTTGAAATCTAACTACGAATAACGACACACGCACATATATATAACTTATATTTTTATTCTTCGTCGGTGATGGTTGTGTAGAGTGGATAGTAGCCAAAGAGAATCACGCACACGCAGAAGCTGTCGGGGAATCATTAACCGGTGGGAGTTGTGTGGGTGTAGTCTGACTTCTCTTGTCTATTTTTGGCCAGAACCCCCAGACTTGTATAAGCCAAAACGACCTAAGCATAATTGACGTCATCACATCTTTGTTGGTAACTGCCTTTCAAGCCTTTGTTGTACCTTGTGTTTTCTACCTTTGATGTTAATCATATCTTTGTCGGCTCTCGCCTTTCAAGCCTTTGTTGTTACCTTCTACCGCCACCATCCACAACCAGAATATATTTTTTTCAATCATATTTTTGTCGGTCAGGTAATATAATAGCAAAAAAGAAGACAACAGTCCAAACAATGTAAATAATTACAATACCTCATCTCAAAACATAGACAGATCCTTAAGAAGGCCGAAGCATATAATAACCTGAACACTGTAAATATAGCAATGAAGATGAGGACAACAGTCCAAACAATGTAAATAATTACAATACCTCATCACAGAAATATAGACAAATATTAAGTTTCTTGTTCTTATTAAAATGTTTCGCTTAATCTTTTTGAAGACTATTTTCGTGTCTTGGATTGCGATGTCGCTTTTTCCATCCATTGTTAAATCACACCTAGATATTTAAAAAAAAAAAAAAAAAAAGACAAAGTTTTTTTCATTAATTTTTCTTGATTTTGGTATCTCTAATTTATGGTATTTGTCTATATTTCTTAGACAAGGTAGTATTTACAATATCCACATTATTCGGACTATTGTCCTCATCTTTGTTATCATTTGTACGACGTTTAATAATAGATCATTCTATTTGTCCATATTTCTTAGATAAGGTCGTATTTAAGCAATTTACATTATTCGGACTATTGCCCTCATCTTGGTTGCCATTTGTACGACATGTAATAAGAGATCATTCTATTTGTTTATATTTCTGAGATGAGGTAGTATTTACGATATTTACATTATTCGGACTATTGTTCTCATCTTGGTTGCCATTTGTATGACGTTTTGGCAGTTTGGTTTCTGAACAGTTTGTTAGTTCCAGTGACTTGACCCAAAGAGTTCTGAGTTCAATCCCAGGCTAGAGCAGTGGTGAATAGTAACTCAGAGAGTCAGGTTTGAGGGAGATCTCATGATTTCCAAAAGAGGCTTCACACAAGGAATGATAATGATACACCCCAGTGATCATAATAATGGGTTCGGGTCGAAATTTCTAGCACCTGAATAAAGCCGAAGCGTACAATGGCCGAAACGTCGTACAAATGGCAACAAAGATGAGAACCATAATCTGAATAATGTAAATAGTACTCATATTTCTAATTCGCAAGTTAGGCTGTTCCTTCTGACAGTTATACATTCTATCTTCTTACAATTTATTTTTTATAATCATATCGCCCCAAGCAAGGTATTTTACTGCCACTGTTTTGCAGGGGGGTTACATTGGAGGAAAGTTATGAGAAAGCAAGTTAGTGAAATAGGAGATGACTATTGACTTTACATTTAAATTCTTGGAGATTGTAGCTGTCGGGAAAACAAGTAAATGGAAGGGAATTCCACAGGCGAGAAGTGCGAGAAAAGAAGCTGCTGGAGTAGAATTTGCGTTTACATTTTATTGGTTTCACAGTAAAAGGGTGGGACCTAGTTGCTAATCTTGTGGCTCGAGTAAATTCATATATAGGGGCATCAGTGAGCTAAGTTCATTGAAGCAGAAGCCGTGAAAGTATTTGTAGAAGAGACACAGAGAAGCCACATTGCGCTGGTGAGAAAGTGACTGTATCTGAGCTGCCAAGTCGGGATCGATCAAATTACAGGTTCTCCGTTGTATTTTGTCAAGGACACCTAGGTGGATAGCAGGAACACCCGACCAGATATGGCAGCAGTACTCAATGCACGGGCGGATGGTAGATGTATACATGTGCAGGATTGTTTCAGGCGCAAAAACTTCCTGGCTTTACAGAGTACCGACTTTCTGAGCGGATTTAGCTATGGACTCTATATAGTCATTCCACTTGAAGTCTGTTGTGGGAGTTAACCCGAGGAGGTGCAGTGTTTTACTTTCAGGGAGACTAGACTGATCCATCCTAATGGGGGGGGGGCGAGTTTTTGTAATGGTTAATAGATATCAGCTTCGTTTTGGAAGTATTAAAATTTAAGAGCCTTTTCTTACCCCAGTCCGATATCTCTAGGGGTGATTTAATGCCAAAATCTAAACATTTAGATTGATTTGGTTGATTTCGTTTTAGATTTCAGTATTAAATAACCCATAGAAGTTGATATGCAGCTCACTATTTTGATTGGTTTAAATTGGTTGATTTCGTTTAGCGGCATATCAACATCTCTATGGGTTATTTCATGCTGAAATCTAAATATTTTTTAACAATTTTATAGCTTCAACTAAATTTATTTTGAGCGTAATTGCATGCCTTTAACTACAAAGGACTATGAATTGTTGGTCATTTTTTTTCTATAAATTTCTGATCATTTTGCTGTAAATAGATATTGTTAGTAACTTTGTACTTGCATAGTGTTTTGGTTTTTGCACGTACACAAATCTACCATTCGTTCCTGCATTAAATACTGTTGCCATGTCTGGTCTGGTCTTCCTGCTATTTGTCTCCGGGTTCTCAATAACATTCACAGAAAGATCTGCAATGTAATCAATGCCAATTTGGCACAGCTACTGGATTGGCAACTAGGTCTCACCTTTTTAAAGTAAAAAAGGTAAAATGTATACGCCACTTCTATTTTATCAGTTGTTTTTCGTTTCTCGCCTGTGGAACTGCCGTATACTTGCTTCACTGATAGTTACAATCTCCAAGAGTTTACGGGCAACGTCAATTGCCACCTTTTATATCATCCATTCTCATCTTTCTCTTATTCTCCTTGTTTTTTTGTTGTTGATCTTTTTCGCTATCCTCTCATGTCACCTATTATACACCAGTGACAGTCAGGGTCGTGCTTAGGGCCCCTGCAGATACGGCAAGGCACCTTGGCTCTGCAGATACGGCAAGGCACCTTGGCTCTGCAGATACGGCTAGGCACCTTGGCTCCGCAGATACGGCTAGGCACCTTGGCTCCGCAGATACGGCTAGGCACCTTGGCTCCGCAGATACGGCTAGGCACCTTGGCTCCGCAGATACGGCTAGGCACCTTGGCTCCGCAGATACGGCTAGGCACCTTGGCTCCGCAGATCGATTGGAATGGAAAAAAAATTAACAAAATAATTATTAGGATTAACTGCGAAATTATTAGATTTGTATTTTGAAATAGACATCAACCCGTCTCGCTCTCTCTTTTTATATATATATATATATATATATACACGATATATATATATATATATATATATATATATAATATATAATATATATACACACACACACACACACACACTTTGTAAACGAGTTATTACACGTAATAACTCGTTTACAAATGGAAAATATTCGAAAGTTCTACAATTGTATTGAACACTTTTTTAATAAGAACGTGCACTGGTCTAATCTTATGACCAGAAACTAAGTAATTATCAATCAATCTTGGATAGAAGCCTTCCGGCCCCGAAAAGGTCGCAAATCATTTGTAATTTTAAAAAAAAATGAACTTGAGAGAGAAATAGATTATAGATATCTGTTTCAACATGCTAAAATTTGCGAAAACATTCGTAATGTTCAGCTTCAAAAGGCCAATTCCGCGATTTCTTCCGTTTTTTCCTGATCACGAAATATCTGCGTTTCGAGAGTATGTTATTTTGTTTAAAGTAACATTTATTGTGGGTTCAAGGCCGTGAGGCGCATTCTGCAGATAGAGGGGCCGCGAGGCGCATTCTGCGGGGAGTGCGATGCTAAGAACGGCACTGGTGGCAGTACTACTTTGATTGAGGCGAAACGATTATTAAAAAACAAAACAAGAAGTTGAGGTGGGGGGTTCACTATTCGCTAAAAGCTAGGACTAATAGATATTACCACCACGAGTCTGAGTAAACCAAAGAATAGCAGTAATTACGAGGTGGTTTCACGCTCCTCACGAACTCCATTCTCCAGGTTAGAAGCCTTGCTGTTGGGCACTGCGTCATTTGCATATCTAATGTTGGTAAGCTTGTGGACACCAATAAGGAAATCTGTTTGGACTTCTAATTCTCTCAGGGTTGTAAACTGTAAAGGTTTCTATTTTTGTAGAGTTGGTACCCGTATGCAGGCGGTTGGCTGTCAGTAAAAGTTCTGCATTATTCTATTTTCCATTGCAAATATACGAAGCTTACCTAAAAAAAATTCCAAACATTACTTGTCAAGTAGTCTATATAAACCTTAAACGTTGTATTGTTTTTTTTATATATGATTTTGAGCAAACATATTGCACTGAAAAAATAGTGAGATCAATACGGCAGATTTTGTTGGGTTAAATCTCCAGAAAAAGAGAGCGAGAGAGAGAGAGCAAAGGAAAAGAGAGCGAGAGAGAGAGAGCAAAGGAAAAGAGAGCGAGAGAGAGAGAGCAAAGGAAAAGAGAGCGAGAGAGAGAGAGCAAAGGAAAAGAGAGCGAGAGAGAGAGAGCAAAGGAAAAGAGAGCGAGAGAGAGAGAGAGCAAAGGAAAAGAGAGCGAAAAGAGAGAGAGAGAGAGAGCAAAGGAAAAGAGAGCGAGAGAGAGAGAGAGCAAAGGAAAAGAGAGCGAGAGAGAGAGAGAGCAAAGGAAAAGAGAGCGAGAGAGAGAGAGAGCAAAGGAAAAGAGAGCGAGAGAGAGAGAGAGCAAAGGAAAAGAGAGCGAGAGAGAGAGAGCGAGCGAGAAAGGAAAAGAGAGCGAGAGAGCAAAGGAAAAGAGAGCGAGAGAGCAAAGGAAAAGAGAGCGAGAGAGCAAAGGAAAAGAGAGCGAGAGAGCAAAGGAAAAGAGAGCGAGAGAGCAAAGGAAAAGAGAGCGAGAGAGAGAGCAAAGGAAAAGAGAGCGAGAGAGAGAGCAAAGGAAAAGAGAGCGAGAGAGAGAGCAAAGGAAAAGAGAGCGAGAGAGAGAGCAAAGGAAAAGAGAGCGAGAGAGAGAGCAAAGGAAAAGAGAGCGAGAGAGAGAGCAAAGGAAAAGAGAGCGAGAGAGAGAGCAAAGGAAAAGAGAGCGAGAGAGAGAGCAAAGGAAAAGAGAGCGAGAGAGAGAGCAAAGGAAAAGAGAGCGAGAGAGAGAGCAAAGGAAAAGAGAGCGAGAGAGAGCAAAGGTAAAGAGAGCGAAAGAGAGAAAAAAAGAGAGCGAAAGAGAGAAAAAAAGAGAGCGAAAGAGAGAAAAAAAAAGAGAGCGAAAGAGAGAAAAAAAAAGAGAGCGAAAGAGAGCAAAGGAAAAGAGAGCGAAAGAGAGCAAAGGAAAAGAGAGCGAAAGAGAGCAAAGGAAAAGAGAGCGAAAGAGAGCAAAGGAAAAGAGAGCGAAAGAGAGCAAAGGAAAAGAGAGCGAAAGAGAGCAAAGGAAAAGAGAGCGAAAGAGAGCAAAGGAAAAGGGAGCGAAAGAGAGAAAGGAACTGATACCATTTTTAGGTAATGGTATTTCATACTTTCAACAGTTCAAAGTGACCTTATCGGTCAAATTCTATCTCTATCATCCGTGTATATCCGATGCCAATTGAAATAAATATCAAAGCAAAGGTAAGCTGTAAAAGATGATGGAATCGCAGGTTGGGAGTGCGTTTTCATTTCTGATGAAAGTCGAGAATGTGCAAAGAGAGGGGCGAAGTGGTTGGGAAACCTCAGGCGGTTAGTGGCTGGCAAAAAATTGACGTAGGCGTCGGCTGATCATCATTGTTCTGCTCCGAAACGTATTCATCATGCATTAACCAAAAATAAATCATTTTTATGAGATTACGGACCTAGCCAAGTGCATTCTGGGAGTGGATGTGGACACAAACATTGACGCTGGTACGGATATATATGCACAAGCTGCGTTGTCAAGCTAAGATAAAGCCTTAACTCATATATATATGTGCGTGTGTAAGTCATCCGCAGATAGATCTGTTTCGCAGTATAACAGCTCCTCAGTACGGTTAGACAGATTGTTTCAAGCTAGTATTGAAATCCGACCGAATTGCGATCAGTCGGCGATTCTACCACTGAGCTATGGGCGCTCAGTAGAAGGCGGACTTTAAGCGTGTTATATACAATCTAACATACGCCAGTAGCTGAATGTTCAAATCCAATACGGAATGAACGTAGATGCTTGACTAGCTACTGTTTTTTAAAGCCTGCCATTGTTACACAGTGTATATATATATATATATATATATACTTCGATAGGCTATAGGTACACTGTATTATGGGAATTTTTAGCGTTCTTTGTAATTTTTATGCAAATTCCCAACAATTCAAGAGTTAGCTTTCAATTAAAACTAAGATAAAAGTTTCAAGAAAACTGTTTTAAAAAATTCTATTTAAAATTTAGATATCGAAAATGAGTCGAGGTATCTGCAAGTAAGGTTGCTTATATATTATTTCTCTGCGTCGGATATTTTTTTTTTTATAAGCGTTTCACCCAGAGCAAGGCATGTCACTGCCACTACTGTGCAGGGGGCTACGTAGAGTGGAGAAAGGCTGATTAAATATATGAAATAACAGAGGGTGGGTGATAGGCGGGTGAGGATACCGAGAATGAGGGTTGGGTAGATGAGAGTGTTGTGAGAATAGTTGGGAGTTAGTGTGATAGGAGGTGTCTATTGACCCTACATTTAAACACCTGGAGATTGTAACTGTCGGGAAAGCAGACTTGTGGAAGGGAGTTCCACAGGCGGGAAGCGCGAAAAAAGAAGCTGTTGGAGTAGAATTTACGGTTACATCTTATTTGTTTAACTGTAAAAGGGTGGGACCTAGTTGCTAATCTAGTATCTCGTGTAAATTCGTGCTTAGGCGGCACCAGTGATCTAAGCTCATAGGAGCAGAAGCCATGAAAGTACTTGTAGAAGAGGCACAGGGAAGCTACATCACGCCGGTGTGAGAGCGGCTGCAGCCGGTCTGCCAAGTCAGTATCAACCACGTTACAGATCCTCCTTTGTATTTTGTCAAGAAGCCCAAGGAGAGCAGCAGGGGCACCCGACCAGATATGGCAGCAATATTCAATACACGGGCGGATGGTAGATTTGTCTATGTGCAGAATAGTTTCAGGTGGGAAAAATTTCCGGGCCCTGCACAGGGAGCCGACTTTCATAGCAGCAGATTTGGCAATGGATTCAATATAGTCATTCCATTTGAGGTCCGCCGAGAGTGTAAGGCCAAGGAGGCGTAATATTTTACTCTCTGGGAGGCTAGCCTGTCCCATGCTAATGGGAGGTAGATGCGATTGTCTATGGTGGTTAGTTGATAACAGCTTTGTTTTGGAGGCATTGAAATTTACCAACCATTTCCTACCCCGTCCATCCCCGGTCGGATCAAGAAAAAAAAAAAAAAAAAAAAAAAAGTCCATCCCCGGTCGGATCACCAGGGGCGTGATCACGCTGTTGAGAAAAGGCAAGAAGGTTGGGAGGGAACTAGATGATTACAGGCCCATAACTCTGCTAAACACAGAGTTAAAGATTTTGGCCAAGATCCTGACGAATCGCTTGCAGCTAGTTGCCGAGTCTCTGTTGGGACCGGATCAGACTTGTTCTGTGAAGGGACGAACAATTCAGAGCAACCTGCACTTGATTCGCACGATCGTAGAGGGTGTAGAAGACGACGATGAGGCCGCGCTGATCAATTTGGATCAGTCCAAGGCATTTGATAGGATTGACCATGGCTACCTGGCTGCTGTCCTGCAGGCCGCCGGATTCAAACCCGACTTCAGCCGCTGGATTAGCCTTCTGTATCGCTCCCCCAAGGCTGTGGTACAGGTGAACGGGAAGCTGTCGGGCGCTTTCGCGCTGTCTAGGTCGGTCCGACAGGGTTGTCCACTGTCTTCTCTCCTTTACGTCCTGGCGTTGGAGCCCCTCCTTCGCCGGCTAAGGGACGAGACGGGCAGTCCGGTCCTACGTGGAATTGCTGTCCCTGGCGGGGCTCGAGCCAGGGTTTCCGCGTACGCCGATGACGTAACGACCTTTGTGTCCTCCCGCAGGGACATAGAGGCGGTACAGCAGGCGCTTGTACGGTACGAGAAGGTGACAGGGGCCAGAATTAACTGCGACAAGTCTTCCGGCTTGCGGTTAGGCGCCTGGAAGGGTGTTTCCCTCCCGGGGCCCTTCGACTGGACGGACGGGCCGGTCAAGCTCCTCGGAGTTTGGTTCGGTCCGGACTTACAGTTGGAGAAAAACTGGTCTGAAGTACTGGCAAAGGTCGGCGCGTCGGTCAAGGTTTGGCGTCGACGGGGTCTCTCCGTGAAGGGCTTGGCGGAGGTGTGTAACACATACCTCTTTCCCATGATCCTTTACCGGCTGTCAGTACTTCCCCTTTGTGACGATCATGAGAAGGCGCTCGAGCGTTTGCTATTCTCCTGCCTGTGGAGAGGACGCAAACACATGGTCGACAAAGGAGTCTGTTGCCTCCGTCCGTGTCAAGGGGGTCTGGGGATGCCACACTTGAGGAGCCACGTGCTCGCTTCGAGGTTGGCATTCCTCAGGCGCGCGTTGGAGGAAGATCGGTTGCTTGCGGGGGTAGTGAGGGACATGTTCCCCTGCCTTACTATCGCTCCCCCGACCCTATGGCTGACCGTCAGGCCTTGGGTGCGACCGAAATTCCTGCTCGAATGTCTGGCGGCCTTACAGGCCATTCCACGGTCCAGTGACCTTTCACAGCCTAGGAAAATCTTCTATCGGGGATTAGTGGAGGGTGCCGTGAAGGATAAGCTGTGGAGTAAGCTCGGCATGTCGAGAGTGGAGTACCGCTCTCATTGGTCTTGGGCGCCAGGCGCGGATTGGCTCAGCAACTCTGAGTTCTCTCTGACCTGGCGATTGGCTCGGAATGGTTTGTCGCTCAATGACAAGCGTTTCGCAATGGGCCTGGCGGATTTGCCAGATTGTGAACGTTGCAACCTTGGAATTAAAGAGACGTCCGCGCACGCCTTCTTCCATTGTTCGCGCGTTCGCCCGTTGTGGGCGCGTGTCGGCGAGTTGACTGCTCGTATCGCGCCGCGGGAGCTTGTGCTCATTGATCGCGCATACGCTGTGGACAATGTGTCGCCCCCGTACTCTGGAGTGAAGCGGATGGTGTTTCTGTCGCTACTGGCCACAGCTAGAATGGTGATTTGGATGACGCGTCTGGAGGAAGTCTTGCGGGGAGGTCGTCTTTCGGATCAGGATCTAATCCGATATTTTGAGCACCAGCTCAAAATAAAGATTAGAACTGAACGGAAACGGCTGCACCCGACAGACTTTAGCAAAAGGTGGATATATGCAGCGAGCCTGGTTCGTGTGACCGGGGCTAGCCTTGATTTTCTTTTTTAGTTCTGCTAGTCACATCGGGGTGGATTCCTCTGGAACCCCTCCCGCGGTTAAGGTTAGCTTCCTTTTGTATACCTAGTTAATGTGAGTGAATGTATTTGTCCTAGCCTGTTCCCGGCTCCATTGCTTTTGTTATGATCCAGTTCGAGATTCCCACTGACCATTGTTATTTTGTCCCGTTTTATTCTCGGCTGGGTCATATTCTCCAGTCCAATTTATTTTTTACCCAGTGCCTCCATTCCCCTTAGAAAGAGAGCGGCTTGATTTTGCCTCCTCAGGCAGAATACAGTGGCCTCTTTAATTACGAGGGTGTGTTTGGGTCTTACTAACATTTTGTATAAATATTTATTTGAAATTGTTCTTTTTTGTTTTGGGGATTTTTTGTTTCTGCATACCCCTGCCCATCATATCATTTCATGTACAAATTTTTTAAAAATATATTTTTCTATTATATTTGTAAATAGTCACAAATTTTTATGTACATTTGGGGCGTTTTGTAGGTCCCCGGTATGATTTGCGGTATTTTGGTGCTAGATAAGTATGAGTGTTGACGGACAAATTCTTATGGTGAATGAGAATCATTGTAACGTATGTATGGGTCGTGAATCTGATTAGCTAGGTATAGGATAGAGTAACTGAAGACCAACCCAAGTTTTGTTCCCCCTCCCACCTTTTCGGCCTCGAGCCATAATTCATGTAAAAATGAATAAATAAAACCAACCATTTCCTACCCCAGGTCACTACGGATTGGAGGTCCCTTTCAAGTGCGGCAGCGAGGTTCACTTTGTCGTCCAGACCTGGTTTCTGATCGATGCGGGAGTAGATTGTTGTGTCGTCGGCATACATGCCAACTTGGGATCTAATGGTGTCGGGGAGATCATTAATGTAGATCAGAAATAGCGTGGGACCTAGGATAGAACCTTGAGGGACGCCCGCGTTCGTCTGGTAGTTTTGGGAGGCATGCCCATTTAATACCACCTTTAATGTGCGGTTAGAGAGGAAGGACTGGATGAGGTCAAACAGATGTCCAGTTATCCCATAGCTCCGCAGTTTGCACAAGAGGCCAGCATGCCAGACCCTGTCGAATGCTTTGGAGATATCCAAGGCAACGGTTCGGGCTTCACCATTCTTGTCGAGTGCCTGGTATATGTACTCGGTAATGGTCGTTAGCATATCAGCAGTAGACCTGGTGAAGCGAAACCCATACTGTTTGTCAGAGAGAAGCCCGTTGGTCATAAGGTGCTGAATCACCTCGGCGTTGATAATGGCTTCGAAAACTTTGCCAAAGATTGGAAGGAGACTAATAGGACGGTAATTGGCGGGGTCTGAGGGTTCGCCAGAATTCTTAAATATAGGTACTACGCAGGAGGACTTCCAACAGGCAGGAAAGCAGGAAGCAGATAGGCAGAGGTTATAGAGTTTAGAGAGGACAGAGGAGAGTTCTGGGGCACATTTCTTCCGTACTATGACTGGGATTCCGTCACCGCCGCTCGCTTTGTGTGGGTCAAGTTGCGCAATTATCTTGGCGACCAGCGAGGGTGAAATGTGGACGTTATTTAGTTGAGCCTTAGTTCTGGGTGGGAAGTCTGGTGTAGGTATTCCTAACGAGTCCAGTGTCGAATTGGTTGAGAATTTACGGGCAAAGCATTCAGCCTTGTCGGCTGGGGAGGTGAGAACTTCAAATTCATTGATTAGTGGGGGTATTGAAGTCTTGTTCCTGCTGAGCACGCTTTTGCAGAGACGCCAGTAATCTTTGGAGCCAAACTTAGAGGATGCTATGCGTTGCCTAATTCTGGTAGCAAACGCCCTCTTGGCTTCGTTCAGTACTTTTTTACACTTGTTCCGTGCTGAGGTGAAAAGGCGCCTGTTTTGGTTCGACGAGCAGCTTCGATAGAGCCGGAAGAAATGGTTCCGGTGGGCAATAGCGGCCGAGCAAGCGGGTGAGAACCAGGGGGACGAATTAGGTTTTAGATGGAATTTTCTGGCAGGGATAAAAGCATCGATGCCAGCCTTAACCCAAGAGGAGACTTCGGAGGCACAGTCTTCGACAGGAAGATCAAAGACGTTGTTCCAGGGGACGTCGCAGAGGAAGTCCCTGAACGAGTCCCAGTCGGCTCTTTGGTAGCAGTATGATATTCTGCTGGTCTGGTTTTCTTTGGTAGAGTTAGTGCGGATTGATATGTTTACGGAGACTACGGCGTGGTCAGAGTTTCCAAGGGGGCAGAGTTGCCTGGTAGTGCAGGAGTCTGGGATGGAGGTAAAACAAAGGTCGAGTTAAGAGTCCCTTCCGTTAGGGTTTTTAGAGAAACGCGTGGGGAAGTCTACCACTTGCGTTAGAGCTTGGGCTATTGAAAAGTGCATGGTGCGGATCCCAGCAAGGTCGGTGGCTGAGTTTTCAAGCCACTTAGTGTGGTGGGCGTTAAAATCGCCAAACACAAATATATGGGCAGATGGGTGAGAAGAAATGGCCCTGTCGATGTTAGTCGAGATGCAATCAAGTAACGTACAGTCAGAGGAGGAGGGGGAGCGGTAGAGGAAGAAGAGATAGCTAACCGAGCTTAGAAGTAAGAGACGGAAGCACATGAAGGAATGATCAAGGGATTCAAGAGATGTGACCCTGGCTAGGGGGAGTTGTTCGCTGACATATACACCAAGCCCATGCATATGGACATTGGAGTCCTTCCTGAAGAGAGGAAGGTAACCAGGAACGAACAGCTCTGAAGAGGGGATAGAAGGGTCAAGGTTCGTCTCACATATAGCTAAGATATCGGGTGAGTTAGTTAGAAGGAAAGACTCTACACTATTAAAGTTAGTGCGAATACCTCGTATATTTGTGAAGGTAACGCAGATAGGTTTGGGCGATTTACGACTAGCTGGTTTAGGCTTGCTATTTTGTTTGTTAAATTTCATGCTGGTTATAGTTGTGGATAGAGAGAGGTCTAGAGTAGGGTCAGATGGTCGTTAATTGCAGCAGGTGAAGGATGGAGAATGGCGCCGCCTGCAGCATAGTGTGGCCTCGGGGTTGCCCATCGGAAATTCATGCAGGGACGCCCGTCCATGCGCGAAATGGCACTACAGGAACCCCGATATTATTCAACTGTTGATCAGAGCAGCCTCTCGAGACGCTACGCAAGAGTTCGGGCTCCTAACTACCAGTCGGAAGCAGCAACCAGGAAACTGCCAACCCGGTACCCTCAGAATGAAGAGACTTTGCCACCATACTCACCAACTGCAAAAAGCTTCCAGCCGAACCGACATAAAGACCGAAAAAGAGAGAGATGAACCGGGAACCCCTTCCTAAACAAGCAACAAGGCGATCACCTCTACTCCTGTCCAAAAGAAGGGGGTGGAGTGTGAGACCGGGCGATAGAAGGTACTATCTACTCCAATTAAAAAAAAGAATAAATGTGTGACTGAAGTTAATTAAGTTTTAACTTAGTAAAGTCAAACCTAAATTTGATAATTAAGAACAATTTACACAAAAATTAGGCAGAAAAGATAAGAACCGAAAATATAAAATACAAATGAAAATAAATAAATAAATAATTCAAAAAATAATAAAAAATAAGATCACTCTGGCTAAACTCACCAAGTTGCAGGCTGGCTGACAGAAAAAAGTTAAGAAAATTTCAAAAATTATCTTCATTTTGTTTCTTCTATACAGTACTTGGAGAGTTCTGGAGAGATTAAGTTACCTTAAGTAAGCAGTAACAGACAGTAGTGTGATGGAGGGGGGATCACCTCCAAGCCATGTGTCCAGTTAGCAAGATCACTATGTACGACCACACATTGTAAAACTTTCTTTAAGAACAAAGAAAGTCAAATTTTCAATTTACCTACTCTTTACCATCCGTGAAGTAGGGTGTTATTATATCATGGATATGATAATGCCCATAACGAGAAAAATTCAAATGGGAGAATAAATCTTTCTTCCAATGCATACTCCCATTATAGTGCAAATTTCCAACAGTTCAAAAAACTGTTGCAATGCGCAGTGTTCAGAAAAAATAAACGATTCCAACCGTGTATTTGCATGATTAGAGTAACAGCGAAAATAAAGTTGCCTCCAAATTTTTAAGAGTTCTGTATTAACGAGTGGGATCATGACGGCAAAATATATCGATATGTCATCTAAAACGACCGTAACATATATTTCTTCTTTTCTTGAAATAGTTATTACACAAAGAAAAAATTCGAATACGCGGCAAATTATATATATATATATATATATATATATGTATGTGTGTGTGTGTGTGTGTGTGTGTGTGTGTGTAGGTATAGTTGTCAGTCCGTAAACGGTGAGGATAATCCAACAAGATTTCCTTAATATAAATTATTAATAGGTTAATCCATATTGAGAGCTCGATGGGTGTTAACCAGAGCGATATGAAATTTATAAACGAAAACGCAACACGTCATATTAGTTATAAACTATAGTTCATTTCATTGAGCTTACCCAGCTCATGTCATCAGACTTTTACAATATTTCCTCCATCTGGCATAAAATTTAGAAATTTTATGCCAGATGGAGGAAATATTGTAAAAGAGTCTGATGATATGAGCTAATTAAGCTCATTGAAATGAACTATAATTTATAACTAATATGACGTGTTGAGTTTTCCTTTATAAACTATATATATATATATATTACATATACAGAGATTTTTAATCCGACATTTCTTTTCCTTTCCTTAAAAAGGTAAATTGAACTTCGCTTTAGGAAAAGCGTACCCCGCGATCAAATTGGCTTCGGCACACTTCGTGGTGTTACCAATTTGGCCTCAAGTTATCAAATTATAGGAATACTGAATTCTGTTGCCATATCTGGTTGGGTGCTCTTGCTACTCATCTCGACGTTCTCCACAAAATCGAAAGAAGGATCTGCAATGTAATCGATCCTGACCTGGCATCTCGACTTCAGTCACTTTCTAACCGACGTTATGTTACATGGCTTTCCTGTCTTGTCAACAAATATTTTTATCGCAACTGCTGTGATGATCTTTTTTCCACTGGTGTCCCAACCACGCGAATTTAAGCGTACTACCAGATTGCCATATAGGTCCCATCCTTTTACCGTTGAAATAGTTAAATGCAGCCACCACTTCTACTCTATAGTTTCTTTTCTCGCACAATCAGCCTGTGGAACTCCCTTCGGTTTACTTGCTTCCTTGATATCTACGATCTTCAAAACTTCAAATGCAACGTCAATTACTATGTTTTATCTTCTTGAATCTTCTTAATCTTTTTCAATACACACTACACAGTTTTTGCTCTCCCTCAAACCCTGCAAGTTACTTGCTCACCACTGGATATGGAGGTTGGTTCGTTCCTGTGACTTGACTCAAAGAGTTGTGAGTTCAATACCAGGCTACAGCCGTGGTGAACGAGTAACTTGCAGGGTTAGAGTGAGATAACTCATGACTTCCAATCTAGGGGTTACTACAAAAGGAATGAGAATAATACACCCCAGTGATTGTAATGAAGAGTTCGAATCGAAATTTCTAGCACCTGAAGAAGGCCGGAGCGTACCACGGCCGAAACGTCGTACAAATGGCAACAAAGATAAGGACAATAGTCCGAATAATATAAATACTTTCTTAGATTGTTGAAAGAACATTTATTGAAGCACCACGTGATTGGTGAGAGGCCGATAATTGGCCAATAATTTGGTGTTGCCAAGAACTTCAATACAAGTCGCGAGGAACCGAACCGAAACCTCACATTACTTCAGAAACTCTTCATTCGTTAATTTTATTTTTATCCTTATATATAAAAATTGCTTTCTTCCTTTTTTTTTTTTCTTGGCTATTCGGCTCGTTTCTGTGAAAGCAAGGTTTTCATGGGCCCGAAGAAAATTTCACATGACCTCACGAATTCCTTTCTCTCTTTTTCCACCGCCATCCGAATTTGAAGGGAGTGGGTGAAGAGAGTTATTTCTCTCATATGACATTATCCCCCTAAATACCTACTACTTTGGTAACATCGTTCTGACGGACAAATTTGCATTCAAATAGTTTTAGTATTAATGCATGTAGACATTGTCGATTTCAGTTATAAAAGTAGAACTGATTGCGAATATGATTTCAGAAATATTTTCCCAACATCGACGTGCCTAATCATCGGCTTCAAATTTGTTTTGATTAATGCGGAATGTCATGGAATCAATTTTCTAACTCAACGTACTGGAAAATCCTCATGTTCGTTTTTGCTTTGTCCTTTGAATTTTAATGGCTTCCTTAAATAATGAAAACAAGGCTAAACCTTATGCCATTTGTATGCCGGCCGACTAGGTTGTCTATCGAAACATTCTAAATAGCAGCTGAAATTGTCTAACGCTTGACTTGTGGTGAATGCCAACTAGTTTAAAAACGTTTGCCATTGTTAATTCCACCGCTGGAAATAAATTTCTCGTTTTGGGAGTTGTACACAAATACTCGATGTTGTATCTTCTGTTACAAGTGAAAAATTTCTTTATCTCCCTCCAAGGGCAAATATGACAAGGTCAGATTTCAAGTCGGCTACTGCCATGCAGAACCCAGTTAGGAAAATTTTATCCTCGACCGAGAAATAAAATTGCTGGGCTCTATGCGATTTTCCTTTTTGGAACGCTTAAGACATTAAGGTTTATGTAATTCGAGGTTATGATGACGTCATATTCTACTATATATTTCATGGGCTTGGGTATTTGTAGAAAGAACATCAACACTAACATTAGCAAATTTATTTTGTATATAACATGCACACTGTTTGCGCCAATTAAAAGTGCCGGCCGACCTGAAGAAGACTAACACCAACTTTAAATTTGTTGTTTTTCATTGTTATTTTTACTTTTTTCGGCGCAATCTTATCGGTTATTACAAAGTTTCCGATTATCCAAAAAAAAAAAAAAAAAAAAAAAAAAAAAAAAATTGGAAAAATTTCAATATTTAAACATTTTTTGGGGGTGGGGCTCAGTTTCTCATACACCGTTATAGTAAATCGATCCTCCATTTTGGAACCACTCTCGTTGGGGTCGCTTTTTGTTTTGTTTTTTTTGGGGGGGGGGGACGAGTTGCTGCTCTTGTTTTTGTCTTTTTCAAGTTTTCTTACGATGGCATCTTCTTCGGAAACTCCAAGAATGGCTTTATTCAAAAATTTCTCAAAGGATTCAGTAGTTGAATATGCACAAGCAAAAAGTTTAATTGCACATAAGGTATGTAAAACTGAGCCCACCACCACCACCACCACTAAAATTGTTTAAATGTTGAAAAATTTTTACAATTTTTTTTAATCGATATGATTATACTGCAAAAAGTTTTAAAAAATGATAATCAACAAATTTACAGGTGATGGTAATGTCGTGCCGGTGAGTGGTTCCAAAATGGAGGATCGATTTACCATAACGTTGTATGAACAACTGATCCCCCCCCACAAATTGTTTGAATATTAAAATTTTTCCAAATTTATTTTTTTTGTCAATCGGAAAGTTTAGCGTGTAATCGATAAGATTGCACTGCTAAAAAGTAAAAAAAAAAAAAAATGAAAAACAAATTTAAAGATGGCGGTAGTCTCCTTCAGGTTCACCAAAGTGACTATATAAAAGAAACACGGAAAATATAAACAGTCAACTGTTGATAGTCTCTGACGAGTGAACGAAGTGGATGCTGAAGAGTCCATCTATGACTATCAAGAGTCAGGATGCTGAAGGTACCTCTCTAATCAGCAATGTTACAAACTTTATATATAAAAATAAATAGACATATTATCCTACGTTTTATGCACGACCGAGTTTCGGGCATATTTTCAGCAATCATCAGGTGCTTATACTGGCGTTTTTTCGATTTGAATTATGTATTAGCGTTCCTTAATGTTCGTTATGGGTATAAAATCGGACGTTTTAATATTTTTAATTCATTAAATGTATAATCAATTTAGATTAATAGCGAAAAGTAAAGATGGAATAAGATATTAAAATTGTAGTGGGAGGAAAAAACAGTTTTATAATTTAGTTATAATTATAGATAAAAAAAATAAAGTACCGTTAAAGTTAAGTTCAGGATGCAAGAGCGGAACCTAGTTTGTTTACATTTTTTTTTAAAGAATAGCGTCAAAAGGGGGAGGGGTAAGTCTTCTAATATGAGACATAGGTATCTCTGCTTTTCCCAACTTCTGTAGAGCCACTCAAGTCGGGAATGTGAAAGAGAAAAAACTAGACTGAATGCGACCCACCCTGATGGCCTCATTATGACTGCTTTGAAGCGGGCAACTGATAATCTCACACGCTACAAGTCCTTCTACCGAGCGCCCATAGCTCAGAGGTAGAATCGCTGACTGACACCAATTCCGTTGGGTTTCAATCCTGGGTAAAAAGCAATTGAATGTCTAACCGTACTGATGAGCTGTGATACAGTGAAACATATCTGTCTGTGAATGACTATATATATATATATATTATATGAACTCTCCCGTTGATTTGAAACTGCTGATAACAATCTGTGCAGAAATCTGCCACAGCCTGAACAACAGACCTCAGTTATTTAACCCATAACTGGAGGGCAGAGACGGATTAATACCTTTCCCAAAGGTAACAGTGCGTAAGTAAATGCAAAGTGTTCAACAGGAATTGGAACTTGGCTCACCGATTTTCCCCACTTCGAGCCGACATCCATTGCACCACAACGCACATCCGTCAATATATATATATATATATATATATATATATATATATATATATATAAAGTCGAAGAAAGAGGACTAGACTGAACGTGACCAAACCCTCCGAAGTGCCCAACAATGGAATAAGCCAAACTGACAGAAATTGAGTCTCTGCGTTGAACTCTGAATCGCAGTCATCTCCGTCACCAAGAGAGAGAAAAAGGAAATGGTCGGACGCAAACGGGTGCTGACAACGACAAATATGTATCTAAAAAATTCAGTTTGACCGTTGTAAATGGTGTCACATGTAAATGACTTGAAATTAGTTCCAGCAAACAAGGCAACTAGCAGACGACGTAACGCCAGAATTAAACAAACACATTTTCATCAGCAGACTAAGACTATACTTGATAACGTCTGTCACAGTCGAGAATCTCTAGTGAATGCAACAACTTAAAATTTGGAGGACGGAGAAAAGAAAAGAAAATCGCGAGTCTATGCGAGATTTTACATTTCACAGAAATGAACTAGTGAGCTAAGAAGAAGAAGAAGCAAGTCTAGAGTCTAATCCTTTAAGTAAAGGATTTCCGATTCGGGATGGTTCGGAAAAATCTAGTCTTTTCTAGAAGCGTCTCGAGATGGAAGTGTTCCTCCGCATTAAAAGGCGAGAGATGAAAGGATAAGTTTTTGAATAAAGAAAAGGGACGGAGAGAGTTTTCGGGGGGGGGGGGGGATTTTGTTGAGACCGTTTAACCAGGAGGAGAAAGATGGTGGCTGACCCATGAATTGGTCGGTTGCGGGTGGAATTAAGATGTTTCCCCGGTAGCGGGCAGTTTAATAACCTGTCCCTAGGACGGACGGACTTTCTTTCAACGTCCTTCGTTCCTTCCTTTCAACGTCCTTCGTTCCTTCCTTCCTTTCAACGTCCGTCCTTCCTTCCTTTCTTTCTTTCTTTCAACGTCCTTTCTTTCTTTCAACGTCCTTTCTTTCTTTCAACGTCCTTTCTTTCTTTCAACGTCCTTTCTTTCTTTCAACGTCCTTTCTTTCTTTCAACGTCCCTTCCTTCCTTCCTTTTCTTTCTTTCAACGTCCTTCCTTTTCTTTCTTTCAACGTCCTTCCTTTTCTTTCTTTCAACGTCCTTCCTTCCTTTTCTTTCTTTCAACGTCCTTCCTTCCTTCCTTCCTTCTCTTTCAACGTCCTTCCTTCCTTCTTTCAATGTCCTTCCTTCCTTCCTTTTCTTTCTTTCAACGTCCTTCCTTCCTTCCTTTTCTTTCAACGTTCCTTCCTTCCTTTTCTTTCTTTCAACGTCCTTCCTTCCTTCCTTTTCTTTCTTTCAACGTCCTTCCTTCCTTCCTTTTCTTTCTTTCAACGTCCTTCCTTCCTTCCTTTTCTTTCTTTCAACGTCCTTCCTTCCTTCCTTTTCTTTCTTTCAACGTCCTTCCTTCCTTCCTTTTCTTTCTTTCAACGTCCTTCCTTCCTTCCTTTTCTTTCTTTCAACGTCCTTCCTTCCTTCCTTTCTTTCAACGTCCGTCCTTCCTTCCTTTCTTTCAACGTCCTGCCTTCCTTCCTTTCCTTTCCTTTCTTTCTTTCAACCGTCCTTCCTTCCTTTCTTTCTACGTCCTGCCTTCCTTCCTTTCCTTTCTTTAACGTCCTGCCTTCCTTCCTTCCTTCCTTTCAACGTCCTGCCTTCCTTCCTTCCTTTCAACGTCCTGCCTTCCTTCCTTCCTTTCTTTCTTTAACTAACATGAGTAAAGAAAAAAGTAAACAATGAAGAAATCAACTGACGTCATTTGCTTTACTCTTTGTGCTTTACTCTTTATAAGGTGCAGTTATAAAATATGGTCGTTTCGCGAAGCACATCACATGTTTTAGAGCAATGCGTGGCATTGTTACACTGCACCCAGGGTGAGTTATCATAAATCAGTCTTAATATGGTGGGTATGTTTTAATGTCACCCAATGACAAAGTTACAAAGGTTAAGGCTCCCTTACTCGTTATCCGCTATACTATAACGTCCCAACCGATACCACACAATTTCCTTATTCAGTTGCAGAGGTGTAGATGACAATTACCTCATTTTGTCGGACGAATTCACAAGGATTAACTAACGTCAGCCCAAGAGTGAAGATAATTTGTGGGTTGACGAACAGAAGTTGCTGTATATACCATGAGAAAGGTAGGCGTGATAGCCCGCGGCGATCAAGAGAAGAAATGGAAAACAATGAACATCAAACTCATAATCCTTGCAGTTTTTTACCAGAAAATATTACAAGTAAGACCTTCTCGATTTTTGCCATTTCACATTGTTTCATCCAGGTGTTTTTTGATCATTTAATTTCAAGCAAGGCAACAAAGCCACTAAGAAGTGATAGGTACTAAAAGATGCTTTAGTTCCTCTGTGTGGGGCAAATTCTGGGATGAATCGTTATTTACGCTATATTTAGATTATTGTTATCACAGCGTTTCGGCCACTTTGTCCTATAGCCCTTCATCAGGTCTTTATCAATCTGAGTAACCGACAGGGAATTCTGAACTGAATCATTTAATCTGTGGTTATGTAAATTGTTCTTGTTCATTGCCCATGTCTCCTCCCGTTCTCATTTATTAATTACCCGTTTCCACTGAGTGCAATAGACACTGCCCAACCCAGAGATTGAACTTAAAATTACTATGTCACCCAATTCACAAACCTATGCTTTAATCTATTAGGCTATTTACATGATAAAGACAGGAAGGTGCAATAGCCAAAATGCTGTAATAACAAAGATTAGGACACTCGTCCAAATATTTTATGGGAAATGAGCCAAGTCGATCTATTCATTGGCCGTTTTTTTTTTTTCGTTTTGTCACTAATTATTTTCCTCTTTAATTTTTATGCTACAAAAGGGTCTTTTCAGGCACAAACAAGTCCCTAACTCTATTATAATTCTGCCTTTTAAATGGTTGTATTAAAAATGATCGTATGATGAAAGAAAAAATCTTTGTCTAATTCTGATTCTAAAATAAAAAACTTAGATTTAGAGTTTCGTTTATTTAAACTATTGTGCTTATCTTTATTGTTGTGATCACAATGTTTCAACCGTTGTACCTCCCTGCCTTCATCAGGTGTATATCGATTTTGATAACCTGCAGAGAATTCTGAACTGAACCCTTTATTTAATCTACGAGTGTAGACTGTTCTTGTTCTACTGCCTTGGGATAGCATCTAGCTTTTTTTTTAGGAGTTCAATCCCTGTTTCTGGCAGTTTGTATTTAAAATAAATAAAGGGTTCCGTTCGATATTTTCTATATATTGATTGATTGATTTTACGACAGATCAACCTTTCTGGTTATTTACTGCCGGAAAGAGTCTTCATTGGGCTTTTATTGTGAATGGTTTATTTATATGTGTAGGGATAAAACTCTTAATAGGTAAGATTAGAGAATGGTTAAAAGGGTTGTTTTCATTTAAGGTTAGTGTATTGTGTTGTGGTACAGTGGATATCGGTTCGGAACGAGAAACCGGGGAGCCGAGTTCGAATTCCAGTTGAATCCATTGTATTCACTTACAAACAAATACCCTTGTGAAAGGTATTAATCCGTCCCTTCCTTCCAGTTATGGGTTAAATAGCAGGACAGACTGGTCGGTAACCAGTCTACTGCAGAAAGCAATGGCAACCTACAGCGGGATAATCTTTTGCACAGTCAGTCATGTCTCTTTCGAGACATGATCGCCCAAGCGTGTATCACGTATGGCACTTAACTGACTGATTAAATTTTGTTATA
This sequence comes from Ascarosepion bandense, assembly GCA_037127315.1. Taxonomy (NCBI): domain Eukaryota; kingdom Metazoa; phylum Mollusca; class Cephalopoda; order Sepiida; family Sepiidae; genus Ascarosepion; species Ascarosepion bandense. Next base: position 152,860 of record JBBBDQ010000667.1, read on the forward strand.
TATGCCGCCCTCTTCTTCTTCTATGTGCCCTGTCCCTTCAGGACGTAGGCGATCATGGCTCTCCACGTCTCCCTATTACTTGTGGCTCTTAGTATGTTTGCTCCTGTTGCTCCTGGCAACCCCCGTTCCGTCATCCACCTGATCAGACCCTGCAAATATGTTATCCGCTGTCTTCCTCTGTCTCTCCTTCCTTCTATCTGTCCAGTCAGTATCAGTTTCTCCAGGCTCTCCTTCCTCATTGCATGTCCCAGGAACTTCAGTTGTCTCTTCCTGATGCTCAGCATCAATTTCCTTTTTGTTGACATTCTATCTAACACTTCGTCGTTGCTTGTATGCTCAGTCCACGATATCCGTAGCATCCTTCTGTAGAACCACATTTCGGCCGCCTTCAGTTTTGTCCTCATTTTCGATGATATTGTCCAGCATTCACAGCCGTATTGAAGAACTGACATTACGTAGCAGTCTAGAACTCTTTTCTTCGTTTCTATTGAGATTTTCCTGTGTGTTAGTATTTTGCTCATCTTCTGGAACGCGTCCTTTGCCATGCCAATTCGCCTTCGGATCTCCGTGTCGCACTTTCCATCTCCTGTTAGAACACTTCCTAGGTACTTAAATTCTTGTACTTGTTTGATTCTGTTTTCCTCCACCTGTATTTGGCATTTTGGGTTGTATCTTTTGCTAATGACCATGCCCTCAGTTTTCTTAAAGTTTATTTGTAGTCCCTTCTTGTCACTCTCCACTGCTACTTTCTGTATGAGGTCTTGTAGTTTCCTTTCCGTGTCCGCAATCAGCACTGTATCGTCCGCATATCTTATGTTCAGGTTGTGGCCCTCTTTCAGATATTCTAATATTTTGCTTTTGTTTGGAAAGAAATGTCTTTCAGGTTTGTCTCCTTGTCATATTTTTGGTGATATTTCTATAGGCTACCCAAGTCGATATGCAACTTGGTAAAGCCGGAGAATATAACGACTGAAACATTGTGACAAGATCAGGAAAACAGTCCAAATATAAATAGTGTAAATCATATAATTTCTTGTATGGTCCTTCATGCTGTTAAAATGTCAGTCTATTATGAATGTACTAACGCCAAATAAGGGCATTTGTAATCGAACATAACCCAAATAACTACTATAAGCGTCTGCGAGTGTTCTTAGCTAGGTTTTGTGTCGAGGTACCCTCGATAAATATCGAAAATCGATAATCGAAAAAAGCGGGTTATAAAAGCAGTGGTCCGATTTTAATCAAATTTTATACACTCATAGACAAAGACACGAGAAACAATATTCGGAAGTTTCAAGGTTGCAGTTCTTACAATAGTGCAGAAAATCAATAATATATGTATATATAAAAGGCAAGATGTTTGTGTGTGTGTGTGTCTGTTTATCTGCCTGTATGTCTGTATTTTTTCAGCCCTTTTATTTTAGTTTTTGCTTCGGGTTTGGCTCTAGGTAGGTATAATTGTAGTTCTTAGTCTCAGCCATGATACCATTTACTCAGAGGACTTATTTAGCCTTCAAAATTCAGTTTACGACGAAAAAAAAACTTATTTGATATCAATACCAGTAAATCAAAATTTGACTTACATCCATTCATTTTTCTTTCAGTCTACGGTTTCGCTTTAACTGAAAACAACGATTACTTTTTAGTCTTTTGTGTCTCAGCTCCAGGACCCTGGATTAGTTTTAAAGCTTTCATTACACCCGAGCAACGCCGGGCTATACTGCTAGTCATATAAAAATTCTACTTGTTCCTTCCTTAGTTGCTTAGTCCGTCCGTCCGTCCGTCTGTTACACACTCTCTACACGAGCTTTTCCTTCCCTTGTATCTTTTTACTCTCCTCGGCCTTTCTCTCACCTTTGCCAAACAAAAGGAGGGGTAAAGAGTGAGAGAGTAGGAGGAGAGAGCCTATAGCATTACCGTAGCAGCTTAATCTGGTGGTTGTAGCAGTAATTGTGTGTGTGTGTGTGTGTGTACTGTACAATATAGTAAAAATAGGTAGGTTTGTTGTCGTAGACCTTATAACGAAATTTCTGGCCTCTACAGCCTTGGCTATTACTCAGTTGGTCTTTTCTGTTTACAATGGACACAGGAGCCATGATTTTTCAGTAATAAAGAAATTTTTTTTTCTTTCAAAATCTCTCACAAAATAGCGTACAATATTTAGGTTATGGTCTGTGCATACGCCGTTTAATATAAGATTACAGTGAAGTAGCTTCTATGGACATTACTTTTATAGATATTTTAATAAAATTACACTGTGTTATCGTTATTTTATTATCCAATACCTTTATGTTTGAAGACGTTACTCTCATTTGTAGTATGACAAAGTAAAATTTTTCCAGGAAATCATATTTGTCTATATTTCTGAGATGAGGTAACATTTACAGTATTTATATAAATTTGGATTATTGTCCTCATCTTTGTTGCCATTTGTACGACGTTTAATAATAGATCATTCTATTTGTCTATATTTCTGAGATGAGGTAGTATTTACATTATTCGGACTATTGTCATCATCTTTGTTGCCATTTGTACGACGTTTCGGCCGTTCGGTTCGAAATTCCTAGCACCTGAACAAGTCCGGAGCGTACAACGGCCGAAACGTCGTACAAATAGCAACAATGATGAGGACAATAGGACGAATAATGTAAATATTGTATAATAATTACGGATCATGTAATATTTTCATGATTTTAAATAAAATTCAATGGATATTGATGAAGTACAAAGTAAACAATATTATTTACTCAACGTCCATTAAATTTTATTTGAAATCATGAAAATTATATAGCATAATCCATTAATTTTTTTTCGTGGGTTCAGCTAGTTACAAATAATTTCAGAGTAAAAAAAATATTAGGGATTACAGCTTCAGAATTGCTTTTACCTAATTTGGAGTCATGGGGAAACACACCTATTCCTCAGATAATAGAATCTCCCTCCTATATTAATAAGTGTTAACAGGAAGTTAAAGGGAGGAAGTTCTTGGGAAGTTCATAGGAGTTCTATTAGAGTTCGGTAGAACTACTAGGCAGTTGATATTAGTTGGCCTATCCGAATACTAAGGAGTCATCTTTCAGTAAAAGATTACCAAGTTCCTAACATTCTGGATGCGTTAAGTCGATTAGCAGCCGACATAGCCCAGTTATAACCTTCAATGTGAAAACTACTTCACAACAGTCAGTCAGTTAAGTGCCATACGTGATACACGCTTTGGGCGATCATGTCTCGAAAGAGACATGACTGACTAGGCAGAAGATGATTGTCATTACTTACTGCGGTAGACTGGTTGCCAGCCAAGGCTATACAACCCAATCTGTCCTGTTATTTAATCCATAACTAGAGGAAAGAGATGGATTAATACCTTTCCGAAGGTAATTTGCGTATTAGTGAATGCAAGGAATTCAGTTGAAATTCGAACTCGGCACCCTGATTTTTCGTTCCGAGCCGATATCCACTGCACCACAGGTTTTAAGAAAAGTATGCAAGTAACTGAAGCTGACTACCAGTTGTCCATAATTATAAGCTGGAGCCGTTTTCCATTACAATTATGTAATAAAGTTTACGCAATTGAGCTTTTATCTTAAAAGTCGTTCAAAGGGAGGTAAATAAAAAAGGGGAATGCATGAGTAATATTTCTTGTGTAGAATCATTACAGCAAAAGCGTGACAAACGTAAGTACTACGGTATTAATATATGAAAGATTTTTTTACCTATACCCTGACTGTGATGCTGCTCTTGGTGGTGGCAGAGGCGGGGGTGGTCCTAATGGTATTCCTAGTATCCTTTATCCGGAAACCTCCAAAACCTCAAACTTTTTCTTATTTTTTCAAGTGCTGAGATGATTTTCCACAACTAGACAATTTCAGTAAAGCAAGGGTCCCCCAAAGAATGATCATTGTGCTATAGCGTTAGATATTAAACAGAATTAAATTAAATGTGTCCTCAAGGGTCAGTCAGTTAAGTGCCATGCGCGATACACGCTTGGGCGATCATGTCTCGAAAGAGACATGACTGACTGGGCAGAAGATTATCCCGCAGTAGGTTGCCATTGCTTTCTGCGGTAGACTGGTTGCCGACCAAGGCTATAGAACCCAATCTGTCCTATTATTTAACCCATAACTGGAGGGAATAGACGGATTAATACCTTTCCCAAGGGTATTTGCGCGTAAGTGAATTCAACTGGAATTCGAACTCGGTTCTTCGATTTCGAGTTCCGAGCCGATATCCACTGCGCCACAAGGGTACATGGAGATATAAGCATTTGTTAGTTCCTGTGATTTGCCCTAAAAGGGGCTTAAAGAGTATTGAATTCAATACCTGTCTACAGCAGTGGTGAACAAATAAAATTGAGTTAAAGGGAGATAACTACGTCATCCGGAAGCGGCATCGAACATGGAATGAGAATGATATACTCAAGTGATCGAATTAAAGGGGTTCGGTTCAATTCGATTCGAAATTCCTAGCACCCGAAGACGGTCGGAGCGTACAACGGCCGAAACGTCGTAAGCATAATAAAAATGAGGACAACTCCTTAAACAATGTAAAAAAAAAAATAGATTTTTTAGTTTTCATTACATTTAGCCGGAATCAGAGTCCATGTTTTGTTTTATACAAATACTGTATCTCTGTACTGTATCGTGTTTATCAAAACATCGTTAGTAGAGATCGGTAACTCATCGAATTTTTCTTCTCACACTCTCAGGGATATCAATGATAATGTACCCTCTCCCGAAAATTTCTTACACCTGATGTAGAAGTAGTGTTTGGTGAATCCGTTAATACCCACGGATAATCTTTTACGTACTACAATTGAAAGATGTCAGATTTCTCAAGGTACCCAAGTACTTTCAACCTCTTTCCGAGATCATTTTCAAGGGTGTGAGTTATGGTAACAAAAAATAATCGCAAAAACTGTGTTGCTAAAAATTACTGTACATTTTGTTCCTGAAGATGATCTCAAAAAGAGGTTGAAAGTACTTATTACGAATGATAACATCTGTCAACAAATCAGCAATTGTTACTAATAATCTTTTTGTTCATGCAAACTCGTGAAGAGACATCCCTTATATATATATATATATATATATATATATATATATATATATATATATGCAAGTAGTGATCCTGTTTTTTGTCCACGTACGAAAGGTACAAAACATTTTTACGCGAAATCTTAATTTCACCACTTAAAAATCCTTGTTAGCATTACATGACAAGTATGTTTGCATCTTTATGTCTATAAAAATTATATTTTATATAAAATTACTTAAGACGCGATATGAAATATAAAAGAATATCGTGTTTAGGCTTGGGTTCCATTCGCAAAATTCTTCAGTTTGTAGATGCTATATATAATTTAAATAGCCTCTATTCCAAAATCTGAAAGCCGAAGACCTTCCGGTCCCAAGAATTTTGGATAAAGGATTTCCAACCTATGTTATTATTATTAAGGGTCTTGAGACATTTTTCTAAGTCTGTGGAACATAACACATTAACTCTTATGCGTTTCATATAAAAATAAAACTTTCATTAACATTCTTAATGTGTTGTTCTTAATCATTCTTAGTGATCCTACAACTGCTACAACGACCATGTTTAAATGCGTTCTTGTATTTTTCCTTTCCAGATCTTTATATTTGGATGGTTTATCAAATTCTTTCGCTGAAAATTTTCTCCCAGGAAGTTTGATTATGTCGGTGTTCTAAAAGTAAAGTCTGTACAGACTTCAGAGTAAAGACAATCTGCTTCTTGTTGATATTATTACAAGCTTACTTTACCTAATTGTTATCATATCTTTTATGAGTGATCAGGGAGGGGGGGACGAGATGAGTGTAGACAGAGTTCACTTTTTTTTTTTTTTAAGCCGTCAGTTTTTCCTCCAAGCTACAAAGAAATGATTCCATGATACTGTTACCATAGAAACAGAAACATGCTGCTGGCAAAGTCGCTGAGGTGGGGATGAGAAAACGGTGAATATTTTCAATTGGAACCAAAGAAAAGCAAAGACTGGAAAACGAGAGAGAGCAACGAAGACTCAGAGAGAGAGAGAGAGAGAGAGAGAGCAACGAAGACTCAGAGAGAGAGAGAGAGAGAGAGAGAGAGAGCAACGAAGACTCAGAGAGAGAGAGAGAGAGAGCAACGAAGACTCAGAGAGAGAGAGAGAGAGAGAGAGAGCAACGAAGACTCAGAGAGAGAGAGAGAGAGAGGAGAGAGAGCAACGAAGACTCAGAGAGAGAGAGAGAGAGAGAAACGAAGACTCAGAGAGAGAGAGAGAGAGAGAGAGCAACGAAAGACTCAGAGAGAGAGAGAGAGAGAGAGAGAGAGCAAGCAGACTCAGAGAGAGAGAAACAACGAAGACTCAGAGAGAGAGAGAGAGAGAGAGAGCAACGAAGACTCAGAGAGAGAGAGAGAGAGCAACGAGGCTCAGAGAGAGAGAGAGAGAGAACAACGAAGACTCAGAGAGAGAGAGAGACAACGAAGACTCAGAGAGAGAGAGAGAGAGAACAACGAAGACTCAGAGAGAGAGAGAGAGAGAGAACGAAGACTCAGAGAGAGAGAGAGAGAGAGAGAGCAACGAAGACTCAGAGAGAGAGAGAGAGAGCAACGAAGACTCAGAGAGAGAGAGAGAGCAACGAAGACTCAGAGAGAGAGAGAGCAACGAAGACTCAGAGAGAGAGAGAGAGCAACGAAGACTCAGAGAGAGAGAGAGAGCAACAGACTCAGAGAGAGAGAGACAACGAAGACTCAGAGAGAGAGAGAGCAACGAAGACTCAGAGAGAGAGAGAGAGCAACAGACTCAGAGAGAGAGAGAGAGAGCAACGAAGACTCAGAGAGAGAGAGAGCGAACTCAGAGAGAGAGAGAGAGAGCAACGAAGACTCAGAGAGAGAGAGAGAACAACAGACTCAGAGAGAGAGAGAACAACGAAGACTCAGAGAGAGAGAGAGAACAACGAAGACTCAGAGAGAGAGAGAGAACAACGAAGACTCAGAGAGAGAGAGAACAACGAAGACTCAGAGAGAGAGAGAACAACGAAGACTCAGAGAGAGAACAACGAAGACTCAGAGAGAGAGAGAACAACGAAGACTCAGAGAGAGAGAACAACGAAGACTCAGAGAGAGAGAGAGAGAACAACGAAGACTCAGAGAGAGAGAGAGAACAACGAAGACTCAGAGAGAGAGAGAACAACGAAGACTCAGAGAGAGAACAACGAAGACTCAGAGAGAGAACAACGGGCACAGAGAGAGAGACACAGCAGACTCAGAGAGAGAGAACAACGAAGACTCAGAGAGAGAGAACAACAGGAACTCAGAGAGAGAACAACGAAGACTCAGAGAGAGAGAACAACGAAGACTCAGAGAGAGAGAACAACAGACTCAGAGAGAGAGAACAACGAAGACTCAGAGAGAGAGAGCAATCGTGACGCAGCACACGCACGCTGTGTGACAGAGAATGAGATAAAAATATATTCTGTGTATGAACATACTGGCATGTTTTACAGAGAGATTGCGAATATTGTTGGTGACAGACTTTCAACTGTCAGTCGTGTCGTCAAGCTGAAGAAACAAACTGAACCCGTCATCCGAAACTTTAAGGGGAATACGGTTGGAAGAGAAAAACATCGCCTTAAAACGACGTATACGTGATCAGGAAAGTGTGAAAGATCCTAGGAAAACATCATTCGTTTTGTTTTAATTAATCCAGTGAAGGTAAAGAAAAGCTACAACGAATAGTTTACATTCGTTACAAGAGGTGACAAAGAGAAGTCTGTCATAATCGAGACTTGCTTCGCTACAGTTAGAAAAGGTGATTCCTTTGGGCTACAGTTGTTCAACAGACGCCAGGGAACCAAAGAGGAAAAATGTGTAAATGAACTCAGATTATCACACAAATTGTTTTTTCGGTTATTTCTCTTTTTGTTTTAAACAGATTGACTTATCACGGTGATATCTCGTGTTTGGCTGGTCGTGTTGTGATGCCGACTACGAGTTGTCATCTCCTGCTTGGCTGGCTGTGTTGTGATGCCGACTACGAGTTGTCATCTCCCCGTTGGCCAGTCGTGCTAGACAAAGCCGACTACGAGTTGTCATCTCCTGTTTGGCTGGTCGTGTTGTGATGCCGATCACGAGTTGTCATCTCCCGTTTGGCTGGTCGTGTTGTGATGCCGACTACGAGTTGTCATCTCCTGTTATTGTCGTGTTGTGATGCCGACTACGAGTTGTCATCTCCGTTTACGGGACAATATGATGCCGACTACGAGTTGTCATCTCCTGGCTTGGCTGGTCGTGTTGTATGACCACGAGCGTCATCTCCGCTTGGCTGGTCGTTGTGATGCTGACTACGAGTTGTCATCTCCTGCTTATTGGTCGTATGTGATGCCGACTACGAGTTGTCATCTCCCGTCATTGGTCGTGTTGTATGCTGACTCATGAGTTGTCATCTCCTGCTTGGTTGGTCGTGTTGTGGATGCCGACTACGTTCATCCCAAACAAGGCGATAATGTCCTTAAGATACAAGGGGCTAGGGGTATCTAAAATAATAAAACAAAACCGATCCCAAACAAGAATCAAGAAACAAACCTCAACTCCTATTCAAAAACCAGGGGCGGAGAGGGAACTGGACGATAGACAAAACTATCTACATTTAGTGATAAACAATGTGAAAACTTCTGTTGAAGCCATTCAGTCAGTTAAGTGCCATACGTAATACACGCTTTAAGCGATCATGTCTCGAAAGAGATGACTGACTGGGCAGAAGATTATCCCGCAGTAGGTTGCCATTGCTTTCTGCGGTAGACTGGTTGCCAGCCAAGGCTGTAGAATCCAATATGTTCTGTTATTTGACTTATAATAGAGGGGGGGGGAAGATGTATTAAATAGTAATTAGTGGGGGGGTCAATTTATTACTTCATAATAATATAAAACTGATCCCACACTTTATACCCAATAAAACCCTAAATCATGTTTTCAATTATTATATTCATTCAGAATACGTGATACACACGCTTTGGGCAATCATGTCTCTTTGAGACATGACTTACTGGGCAGAAGATTACCCCACAATACAGGGGCCCGACAATATTTTTCGGACACTTTGAAAAAAGTACTTCAAGGTGGTTACTAGTGCCAAAAACTTTTGAGATTGTAAGTACGTAGTTGAGGAGTGAAAATCCACTACTAGTGTAATCATTTTTTTTTAGTTTGGCTTTGATAATTTTAGTTTTTTGTGATTTTTGCGAAAAACTTGCGCGATACTATTTTTCGGACATGACAAAAAATCATATTTTATTAAGAGCTAAGTTCATGTATATGTTGCTGTATGCAAATTTTCTGCTTGTACACTTAGCTGTCATCATTAGAATCAATTATCTGTTCTATTTTACTGGCAAAACAATTAAGTTTAATGAGGTAAAATGCATTCAAAAGAAATTGTTTGTTTGGCATGGAAGAAGCGGGATGATGGCCTCAGCATCAGAAGGATCGCCATGGATTTGAAGCTGTCGAAATCAACGGTCGAATACATGCTGAAGACAAACTCCGAGCGGAAAAAGAAGAGGACGGAAAAGATCAATTGGCAAGAGGACTGAAAGGAGAATGAAGAGGACTGTGACACGGCTTTTGACATCTGGAGAAAAAGTTACAGCAAGAAAAGTGAAGGAGAAACGTCCGAACAGTACAAAGAACGCTGCATAGGATTGGTTTGAAGTATGCAAAGGCTAAGAAAAAAATTACACTAACAAAGAAACGCAAAGGAGCAAGACTGGAGTGTGCTAAAAGGTGGTTAACAAAGCATGTTGACTTTAAGAAGGTTATATTTACTGATGAGAAGCGTTTCAAGTTTGATGGGCCCGATGGATGGTGTATTTGGTCGAGAAGGGGTGAGCCTGCTGTACTGAACAAACGACAGATGGGAGGAGGAGGAGTTATGGCTTGGGGTATGATCTTTGCTAATGAAAATATATGGTTGGAGTGGCTGAAAGGACGACAGAACAGCGAAAGCTACAAACAGTTGCTGGGCGAGAAAGCCCTACCAAGGATAAGAAGAGAGATAGGGAATGATTTCGTTCTACAGCAAGACAATTGCAGCATCCATGTGTCAAAACCCATGAAAGAATGGATGGCTAAAGTGAATATGACTACTTTGGAATGGCCTGCAAAAAGCCCAGATCTAAATTTAATGGGAAATGTTTGCGCAACTTGTCTATGATGGACCTGAAATAACGAAAGAGGCTCAACTATGGGAACGGATACTAGATGCCAAAAAACAACTAATAGAAACACGTAGAGATGTTATTGTGCATATGTTTGATCATTATGAAGAGAGATTGATAAAAGTTATTGAGAAGAAAGGTGATATTACAGACTATTAACAGTTTTTCAACGATGTCCGAAAAATAATGTCGCGTGTGTTTTGTAAAAAAATGATGAAAAAAATAAATATTTTTCCTTACCTAATCGATTTTCTTCCATTTTTATTACAGGTATTGTCTTTATATGTTTATGCTATTCTATTGAAGGAATTTCGCCACTCTATGGTACTCGGAAAGTCGAATACTAAAGTGTCCGAAAAATATTGTCGGGCCTCTGTAGGTTGCCATTGCTTTTTGAGGTCGACTGGTTGCCAGCCAAGGCTATAGAACCCAATCTGTACTATTTTTTAACCCATAACTGGAGAAAATTGACGGATTAACACCTTTCCCAAGGTGCGAAAGTTAATGCAAATAATTTAACTGAAATTCCAACTCAGCACCCTGATTTGTCGTTCCTAGTCGATATCCACTGCACCACAACGCACATCCTGTAAGCCATTAATCCACCTGAAAGCTAATTTAGATAATGAAAGGTGGGCATTGGAAATTAGATTTCATAATTGACATGTACCCCCTTAGTAGATGTCAGAAATAATACTCCCTAAATGGTAACTTTGTCTTCTCCTTCCAGGTGCTTCCACCTAGGTCACGAACTACTATCCCAGAAATCCCTTCATCTCTCACTTCCTCTCTTTCTCTCTGGCCCATCCCTACTGACCAACAACAGTTCAGTTTTTTTTTAATTCCTCAAAAGATTTCACACCAGCCACACATGCTACTCCCGCCAGCGGACATTTTAGCCAGCCACGAGGGACTCACACAAGAATATAGACGAAGTTAAATAAGGTTTGTTTTAACAGGTTAATATTTGTATCTTAATTATTATCCAAAACATACGAGGTACAAATATTACAGACATTTAACAATCAAGAGAATTCGGCAAACGAAAAAAGAACTGACCATAACTTACTGTTACAATTCAACTATAAATTGATGACACCTTAATTACAATCTAGCACTGCGTGTGGCTGCCGACAAGTTGCCCTAAAAAAATAGGTCTAAATTCTTTTTCTTTTTGTAAAATCAGCAGGTTCGTTCCTCAGTAAAGCTAGCCCTGTATTCCATTACCAGTGGCTTTGTCACCCCTTAGGATAATATCGCCAGACAAATTAGTACAAATTCCTTGCCCTATACTGCTATAAATAGTTGACCGCTCCCTTATACCTCTGGCGTAGGAATACACAGTCGTTGTTCTCAGGCTAAAGAGGATGGTCACACCCTAGTTAACTGGTTTTATTAACGGCCGCTAGCAGTGTGCTAGAAAAGGTAACTTTTTGTTTTTTTTTCCTCTAAAGTTAAGTTTAAGCTAAGTATTTTTTAGCACCTTATAAATGTATTTCAAACGTTTTGCTATTATTTCTAAGAATATTTTCTACCCTTCTTCGTAAATGTTAAAAGTCAAAACATTCCTGCTGATTTTCCTATTTATAAAAACCCTCGTCCATCGTTTATTAAGTATAATAGTTTAATTCTCTTTAATGTTTTTGTACCTTCAAAATGTATTGTTTTTGTATTTTATTTTATGTTCATTTTTAATTTGTTGCAGTTTTCACAAGGCTTCATTTATATGTGAAATAAATGTTTTTTACGTATTATGTGGCTTTCGTCGGTCCTTTTAAACACACCACTACGTATGTAGACGGCCGTAACACTGCGGTTAAATTCATAAAGTCTAGAGCCCACAAAGGAAATTTCATCAAAATTTCTATGAAAATATTTATAGAAAGACTCAGAGAATCTACGTTACGATGGTGAGAAAGTGACTGAAGATGCCCGGTCAGGACTAATCAATATTTTCATTATGAAATTATTATTCATTTAGTAACTAATGCTGGTAAAATATTCGTTATGTTCTTACATACATCATTGTCCGTCCCATGGACGATTACGGTCGTAGGGTCACTGTGCAGATGGGAACCTAACCATTCTCTTTCACATACCTGGGTTGACATTCATGCGTAGTGTGTTTTGGAGAAGTCATCCAGGTTTCATTGACATTCTTGTAAAGAGGGTTTTCATCGGGTGTCAAATGTATTGCTTATAAGTTTTTCAAAAATGACAGACCGAATTTTTGTTAAAAATTTGGTTGCATTCAAATTTGTTGTCTTTGAAACTGTTTTGGCAGCAGTCAACTCTTCAGAAAGTCAAGTGGCATTATTTGACATGAATATGTCATTATCGTTTGGTTGTCACCTGATCAACTCAAAAACGTCTCTGCATTTATATTTGAATCGTCATTTAACTTTGACGGTATCTTAATTTTATTGCCTACAATATGAACGCAAAACAGTACATCTGTTGTGCTGTTCAATTACAACCGTGAGTGAAAAAGTAATGCTATTTGTTTTATTATGTAAGAAACCAGGAACAGTTAAACATATTGTCAACATATTTACCCTCGTCTTTTAATAGAAGTTTTCCACCCATGAATGAGGATGTCAATCTCAGATTCGTAAAACAGAGCTGGCTGCTGACTGCAGCCAATTCCTTACAGCAGTTCATCATTAACAACATGTTTGCCTATCAAATTCTCTTTCACTGGACCAAAAAGGTAGAAGACTGACGGTGCTAACACAGGTGGGGTGACGAAGAAGTGAAAATCGCTGTAAGGAATTAGCTGCATCAGCAACCAGCTGAGTTTTACAAAGTGAAACACTGCCATTAAAAGCAGTTGTGACTATGTTGAGATTTATGTTTAATGGCATATCAACCTTTGTGGATTATTTAATGCCAAAAAAGTGGGGTTTTAAGGTATTTTTTTTTTTATTTTAGAAAACGGAAGATGTCTTCTAGTTCCCCCGTCAGAAAGCTATTTTCGGTAATACCCCCCCAATCAGAAATCTACTTTCGATAATAACTCCCCCCCAATCAGAAACCTACTTTCGGTTATACCCCCCCCCCCAATCAGAAACCTACTTTCGGTAATACCCCCCCACCATCAGAAATCTACTTTCGGTAATACCCCCCCATCAGAAATCTACTTTCGGTAATATTTTTCTATTAGAAGTGTATATTTTCTATAAAAGTCTATTTTTATAATGTCAGTGTTTAGACCCCAGTTTGGGGAATAACTATTTGCCCATAGCTTAGATCCTATTAGGTGCTACCACTCTGGGTCATGGTGGACCTGAGAACAACAGCAATTAAGAGGTGGTTCCATGCTCCTTACAACCTCTCAATCAGATGCCTTGCTGCTGGATGCAGTTTACCGTCATGCCCAGGACTGTCACTATGTTGAGAAGTAAGGATGTGAACATGTGGATCTATATTTTTGTGTATGATATCATTGATCGTTTACTCTATTTATATCATTCGGACAGTTGTCCTCATTTTCATTGTCATATTTATGACGTTTCTGCCGTTCGACCTGCTTCAGGTGATACTAGCATCATAGCCCTACGTTGCCTGTGCAACTCAGAACATTTTTGTAGTAGAAGATTTAATTCTAGAGGAAAAGTTACATTAATGCCACACTAATTACAGACAGTTTATTTCCTGCATGAAATATTTAGCAAAAAAAAAAAAAATGACTTAATTAAATTAACAATTGCCACTTTCATTTTTTACATATTTTGTTTTTGTTTGAAAAAACATTTTTTTATATTTCTTTTGTTTCAAAACTACGGGGGAAAAAATGTTCATTTTTTTCGTTGACCACAAATTTTTAAAACGTTAGAATAAAAAAAATATGAAGGTTCATTTTTTTAATAAAAAATATTTAAGTCGCGTTTGACACGCAACCTTATATCTTTGATGTTTTATAAAGCAAATGTAAACAATCGGCTCCATTGGCCAAAAAGTGCGAAAGCGAAAATTGCTGAACTCAAACTCAAAAAGTATGTGTCGACCTAGCTTCCCTGTAGATATGTGTCCCTAGAAAATTTGAATGGCATAGCTTAAAAAAATGTAGGCGTGCATAGGTTAGTCACGCACACACTCTCAGATTGCCATATATATATATATATATATATATATATATACATACAGGTTTCATTGAATAATATAGACAAGTTCTGTCTATTTTGTGTAAGATCCGTTCGTATGATCTAATTAGATTGTCATGGAAAGACGACAAGAAATCGCAATAATTGTTGATTTTTATCAGGTCTGAGCTTTCGGCTTACATAAGTTATTATCAAAGGATGAACATTTAATGTTCAGTGAACATAGAACATTTAAATTATTTTTAACAGAGTGGAGTTATACAGAGAAAATTAGACAAGTCCATTTTTTGTGTCGCACATGGCTGTAGGCCGAGAAGGAATGGTGGTAGTGGGTTTTTTGTTCAATTGAGTGTATAGTGGCATGAGGGATTGGTCTGGGAACTGCTGCTACTATGGGTGTAGGGGGTAAGTATAATAACTATGACCTCTCCCGTCGATTATAGGCATTGAAGTATGTTAGTGGAGGTGTCGAAATTTATTTTATTTAGGCTAGGTTTAAACTGTTTGATGTAGATAGCTTCTAGAATTTTAAGTTTTCGTTTATTATTTTCTTGTCTAAGTATATGCGTATTTTAAACAAGTGTGTTCCTACGAAGTGTGTGTTCCTAAGAAGTGTGTGTTCCTAAGAAGTGTGTGTTCCTAAGAAGTGTGTGTTCCTAAGAAGTGTGTGTTCCTAAGAAGTGTGTGTTGATAACCGTGGTGTTTTAAATGTCAACACTACCAAGCTAATCAGATCATACGAACGGATCTTACACAAAATAAAGAGATAGAACTTGTCTATATTATTCAATGAAACCTGTATTAATGAAAAAATGCTGCCAAAATACACTATATATATATATATATATATATATATATATATATATTGTGTGTATTTTGGCAGCATTTTTTCATTAATGCAGGTTTCATTGAATAATATAGACAAGTTTTGTCTATTAATTTTGTGTAGGATCCGTTCATACCGTCTGATATACTTGATGGTGATGTCGTTAAAAGACAACAAAAAATCACAGTATTTATTGAATTTTTTATCGGGTCTAAGCTTTCGGCTCACATAAGCCATTATCAAAGAGTAAATAATAACACACAGTAAACATAGAACATTTAAGCTATTAACAATAAAGATAATTGAATTGAAAATATAAGTCCATCCCTACCGTGGCGGATGGCCGAAGACAGTGACAAAATAGTGGTGTTGTGGTCCCTGGTCTGATTACAGACATTTGAGTACGTTGTTGGAAATATCGAAATTGATTGTATTCAAACCAGGTTTAAACTGTTTAATGTAGAGTGCTTCGAGGATTTTTAGTTTCTGCTTATTATTTTCTTGTTTGAGTATGTACGTGTTATACAGGAGTAGGAATTTGGGATATGATACTGTGATTTTTTGTTGTCTTTTAACGACATCACCATCAAGTATATCAGACGGTATGAACGGATCCTACACAAAATTAATAGACAAAACTTGTCTATATTATTCAATGAAACCTGCATTAATATATATATATATATATATATATATATATATATATATATATATATATAAAAATAAGGATTTGTATCCACAGAAAGTACTACTGGTTTTAAAAAGAACAGACGTCATATTATTTAAACCCGAGGAACCTTTCGGCCAACTCTTATCAAGGGTTCTCGTTGGCTTTAATTTTAAGGGAATTAAGGAAAAGGACAAGGCAAAATAAATTATTATATATATATATATATATATATATATATTATACAATAATTTAGCTCTATGGATGAAAAGTACAACGGACGAAACATCATGTGTCATGCTTCATATCACCTGAAGAAGATCGGTGCATACAACGGCCATAATGTCATGAATATGACAATAAAGATGAGTCAACAGTTCGAAAAATTTCATTAGTTGCAATATCTAATCTCCGAAATATAAACAAGTGTCCAATTAACAGTACGGACCCTAAATTAAATCAATATGGACACAAAAAAAAGACCCACCAGAAGCTGAGTGAATATGAAAACAGTTCCAAACTATGTAAATTACGAAAAATGTTCCATCTCAGAAATATAAACAGATCTTTGAGAATGCCTGAGCGTACCGAAGCCGAAACGTCATCGTAAATATGCCAACAAAGACGAGGCAACACTCCGAACAATGTAAATACCTCATCTCAGACATATAGACAGATGTTGAAGAAGACCAGAGCATACAATGTCTGATAGTTGAATATAACAATAAAGATGAGGACAACACTCCGAACAATGTAAATACCTCATCTCAGACATATAGACAGATGTTGAAGAAGACCAGAGCATACAATGTCTGATAATTTGTGAATATAACAATAAAGATGAGGACAACACTCCGAACAATGTAAATACCTCATCTCAGACATATAGACAGATGTTGAAGAGAAGACCAGAGCATACAATGTCTGATAATTTGTGAATATAACAATAAAGATGAGGACAACACTCCGAACAATGTAGAGAAATACCTCATCTCAGACATATAGACAGATGTTGAAGAAGACCAGAGCATACAATGTCTGATAATTTGTGAATATAACAATAAAGATGAGGACAACACTCGAACAATGTAAATACCTCATCTCAGACATATAGACAGATGTTAAGAAAGACCAAGAGCATACAATGTCTGATAATTTGTGAATATAACAATAAAGATGAGGACAACACTCCGAACAATGTAAATACCATCTCAGACATATAGACAGATGTGAAGAAGACAGAGTATACAATGTCTGATAATTTGTGAATATAACAATAAAGATGAGGACAACCTCCGAACAATGTAAATGCCTCATCTCAGACATATAGACAGATGTTGAAGAAGACCAAACATACAATGTCTGATAATTTGTGAATATAACAATAAAGATGAGGACAACACTCCGAACAATGTAAATACCTCATCTCAGACAACAGACAGATGTTGAAGAAGACAGAGCATACAATGTCTGATAATTTGTGAATATAACAATAAGATGAGGACAACACTCCGAACAATGTAAATACCTCATCTCAGACATATAGACAGATGTTGAAGAAGACCAAGGCATACAATGTCTGATAATTTGTGAATATAACAATAAAGATGAGGACAACCTCCCGAACAATGTAAATACCTCATCTCAGACATATGAACAGATGTTGAAGACCAGAGCATACCAATGTCTGATAATTTGTGAATATAACAATAAAGATGAGGACAACACTCCGAACAATGTAAATACCTCATCTCCAAGACATATAGACAGATGTTGAAGAGAACCAGAACATACAATGTCTGATAATTTGTGAATATAACAATAAAGATGAGGACAACACTCCGAACAATGTAAAATACCTCATCTCAGACATATGAACAGATGTTAAGAGAAGACCAGAGCATACAATGTCTGATAATTTGTGAATATAACAATAAAGATGAGGACAACACTCCGAACAATGTAAATACCTCATCTCAGACATATAGACAGATGTTGAAGAAGACCAGAGCATACAATGTACGATAATTTGTGAATATAACAATAAAGATGAGGACAACACTCCGAACAATGTAAATACCTCATCTCAGACATAGACAGATGTTGAAAGGCAAACATACAATGTCTGATAATTTGTAGAATATAACAATAAAGATGAGGACAACACTCCGAACAATGTAAATACCTCATCTCAGACATATAGACAGATGTTGAAGAAGACCAGAGCATACAATGTCTGATAATTTGTGAATATAACAATAAAGATGAGGACACTCCGAACAATGTAAATACCTCACATCTCAGACATATAGACAGATGTTGAAGAAGACCAGAGCATGCAATGTCTGATAATTTGTGAATATAACAATAAAGGTGAGGACAACAATCTGAATAATGTAAATAGTGTGAACAGCTACAATACATAACTTCAAAAATATAGACAGATGTTTGTGTTCCTTATTTCCTATACAAGCAGAAATGCTCTCTCATATGGTAGGACACTAATGACAGTGGCGTTTTTAACTTGCTAAATAATTCTTCTTATAAGTGGGAGGTATTTCTGTCACGTAATAATAAACAGGATTTAATATATTTTCGACCCACTCTCGTATTTCCATGGAAAACCTAGCCAACCAGGTACGTACTACTTAACATTCCTTACTGAAAACTCGCTTAGCAAACAAAACATTTATATAAATTTTTCACCTAACGTTTCGTGTATTTTGGATGCTTACTTAAAAAGTGATAATTCATTTGCTTTCATGTCTATCTGTAGGGATGAAATAAAAGTACGAAATGAAATAAAAGTACGAAATGAAATAAAAGTACGAAATGAAATAAAAGTACGAAATGAAATAAAAGTACGAAATTAAATAAAAGTACGAAAATAGAAATAAAAGTACGAAATTAAATAAAAGTACGAAATTAAATAAAAGTACGAAATTAAATAAAAGTACGAAATTAAATAAAAGTACGAAATTAAATAAAAGTACGAAATTAAATAAAAGTACGAAATTAAATAAAAGTACGAAATTAAATATAAGATCTGCCGATAACACAGAGTTGATAGCAGATACAAAGAAAGAACCCCTACAGAAGCTACTAATGGAAAGCGAGAAGAAAGGACTAAACATCAATTAAAGATTAAATTCATGGCTGTTTGCAAAAGAGATATTCAAAACACAGTTTGGAGATACCGAAATCAAACAGGTGCAACAATTTAGATATCTGTGAAGCGTATCAATAGGGGACGGTGAGTACAACAATGAAAACGCATTAGGATAATGAAAGTGCCTTCCCAAAAGTAAACAATGTATTAAGAAAAAGGAAAATACTGTTAGAAAGAAAGAAACGAGTACTGAGCTGTTATATAGTATTAGTTCTCGTCTATGGCGGTGAATACTGGACAATCTCTTCACAGATGAAGCAGCAAAAATGTAATTCTCCAGAAGGATGTTGAGAATGTGAGCAATGATGACGTTTTCGAAACAATAACAAATATGACACTTAATCCGGAAAGAAACTTCCTCCTGAAAATTATAAATTTTATTAATGTCACCAAGTTTGCATGAACCAAAACATTATGATCCATAAATTGCTCGAATTTCATTGCTAATTTCTGTTTCCATTTCAGGGTGACAACTGTAAACCTGAATGACACAATGTCTGACACTGGCACAGCTAACATTCCGTTACAAAGTACGGTAGTCTATGGTAAAAGTGCTGAGATGGTGATGCTATGTTCATTGACCTCTTGTTTCAGTAAATGCCAAAACCATCAGAACTTGTCATTCGATGCTTAGAAATATGGTCTAAATGAATCAATGTATAATATTAACAACACTCAGTTAAGTGCCGTGCGTGAAACACGCTTGGGCGATCATGTCTCGACATGACTGACTGGGCGGAAGATTATCCCACAGTAGGTTACCATTGCTTTCTGCGGTAGACTGGTTACCAGCCAAGGCTATAGAACCCATTTTGTCCTGCTATTTAACCCATAACTGGAGAGAAGATACAGATTGATACCTTTCCCAGGGGTATTTGCGCGTAAGTGAATGCAATGGATCAACTGGAATTCGAACTCGGCTCCCCGACACTACATTTTAGATAAAAGATTAGAATGCAAGGAATCAAAAGCATTGGAATAAAGACAACAAAGATAGGGAAATTGGTCTAACTGAACACCTTTCAGAAATTCAGCTACAAAGGAATATACACTGGTCTCAAGACAGCAAATATGAGGCAATTGGTTGAAATGAATCAATGTATAATTGTAACGGTAGCCCATTTCAGAAATTCTGATACAAAAAAAAGATCTGAGACCAATACTTTCGGATAATGACTCCTGAGAAAACTGGTCGGAAAGAATTGATATCTAACGGCTCAGTTTATAAATGATGAAACTGATGATACATACTCAGTATGTATAAGAAATTCAAGTGCAAGAAAAAGTTCAGTGGCTGCAACACAAGAATAAAGGCTAATAAACGTCCACTTAGAAATTCAAGCAAAGAATATTTACCAATTTTTATTCTGGCACATGTTTTTTCTCCTCTTAGAAAAGCAGTCATGAAGAGATTCCAAGTGGATACCTGTGTGAAAGATATTCTTTATATTTTGAATCTTCTCCAAGGAAAAACTGCATGATTCTAAGAATAACTGATGCACAAGACAGATGTAAATATGGCAACTGGCCAAGGAATTATTTTTATTGGAAGCAAGAAATTAAGTTTAAAAGAATGTATGTTTTTTCCTTTCCTTTTCTGACGTATTGATATGTCACTGTGCCGGTATGATGGGATTAGTATATATAGCAAAAGTCGCCAAGAGAGATTAATTCAAATAGAAAAAGAATTGGATTATGATTTGAGATTTTCCTGGCTTATGAAATATTTTACAGTTTAATTAAATTGGAAATATTCTGGATTATATATATATAGTGTATCGAGGCAGCACATAATTTTCTAAACATATACTGTTGAATACAAGAGACAATGAATGTCTATTATGTTTAATCATGAGCCATTCTAAACATCGTATTTTAGCTTTAATTTCAGTTCAAAACAAAGACAAAAATTCTCCAACAGGAATTTTCAACTGAAATTAAAGCCAAAATATGTTTAGAACGACTCATGATTAAATACAGACATTCATTGTCTCTTATTTAAAAGTATATGTTTAGAAAAAAAAAATATATATATATAGCAAGTGAATATTAAACAATATTTTCAGAAGTATTTTTCCAGATACAAGTTCTGCAATTTAACTCTTAGTTGAGGCTAAATAGATTCATTGCTTTCCCAAGAGTATTTGCGGGCAAATATAACGAACTAAACAGGTATTCGAATTTAGTTTTCTGATTGGGATGAGAACAGGCAATATTAGAAGAATAATGTGATAATACAAACAATTTGAAACGGTGGATGAGGCTTATATAAACGTTGAATGTTAGGAGAGAGGCAAACAGGGAGACACCAGAAGGAGCCAAAAACCTAGAAATGCGGCAACGCCACGGGCCACAGGCTGATGGTGGGGAAACGCCACGGGCAGGCGGATGGTGGGGAAACGCCACGGGCCACAGGCGGATGGTGGGGAAACGCCACGGGCCACAGGCGGATGGTGGGGAAACGCCACGGGCCACAGGCGGATGGTGGGGAAACGCCACGGGCCACAGGCGGATGGTGGGGAAACGCCACGGGCCACAGGCGGATGGTGGGGAAACGCCACGGGCCACAGGCGGATGGTGGGGAAACGCCACGGGCCACAGGCGGATGGTGGGGAAACGCCACGGGCCACAGGCGGATGGTGGGGAAACGCCACGGGCCACAGGCGGATGGTGGGGAAACGCCACGGGCCACGAATAGATGGTGGGGAAACGCCACGGGCCACGAATAGATGGTGGGGAAACGCCACGGGCCACGAATAGATGGTGGGGAAACGCCACGGGCCACGAATAGATGGTGGGGAAACGCCACGGGCCACGAATAGATGGTGGGGAAACGCCACGGGCCACGAATAGATGGTGGGGAAACGCCACGGGCCACGAATAGATGGTGGGGAAACGCCACGGGCCACGAATAGATGGTGGGAAGACAGAGAACTACGAATGCACAGAATTAAGAAATAGACAGACTGTAATGGTCCGATTAAAATCTGCAAACGAAATTGAGACGAATATACATGGTGACATTAACAGACTCTGATAACAGACTGCAGGAGAGAGAGATAGAGATGTGTAAAACTGATAATGAAATTAGTTCATTGGAAATTTGATGGAGAGAACCATTTAACAGTAGTCCTCAAAACATCCTATTGTCATATCTGTACCTCTATATGATTTTCGCACAACAGTGTGCATCAGCTTTCAGTTCGAAATACTCAGACGTCTATAATTTAAATTCCAGATTGGTTTATATGCAGCTTGCTGCACAAAAATATATTTGGTTGTTTATTTAAAGCATGCAAACAGCTTTCGAGATCAGGAATATCCACATCAGTCTGGCATTAACAAATTAGTGAAATGGGATAGTGCATCATGAAAGCCGTCTTTGATGTTGTCGGATAGAAATATGGCATGGAAGAGATAAGAACATTTTCACACACCCATCTTGTCATAACTCACTTTCGAAAAACCAGAATTTTAAAGACCAACCACTTGAGTTAGTTTGGTTGGGTGGGGTGGGGTGGCTTAAAAACAGTTTAAAAAAGCAATGTGTCAAGTGTTTTAACTGTGATGTGAATATCCGCAACAGAGTGTGTTTCATGGATCAAGGTCATTTTCTTGGTTAGGCCGAGAACTTTTCAGCATCTTTTATTATTAAAATTTTTTTTAAATTCTCTTATTTTCAATGCAGGATAGTGAAAGATAGTTTTTAGTTTTGTATTAAAATGTTCAAGCCATTTCTTGCCACATTTAACCACGGTGTGGTAAACAATTCACTGATTGAAAATTACCAAGGTGGGAAAATGGAATTCGGCTCGGGCTGGTTAAAAGCGGAATTCAAATTCCAGTCGAATTCATTACATTCACTTACATGATAATACTCTTGAGAAAGTTATGAATCCATCTCTTCTCACTCCAGCTATGGGTTAAGGAGAAGGGCAGATTGGGTTCTATAGCCATTCGTAGTAACCGGTCTAGGAGAAGAAAGACTGAATTCAAACATTCTGGAGAGGGTTGCGTTCCGTCAGGCTGTCTTGCCAAAAACAGTCCACTTCTTCTGCCTTTGCAGTAGACGTGGTGCTTCTACGACTCCACTGAAATACGGTACTCGTGATCGGGACTGCTCATTATGTGTACGTTTGCTCTAACACCAATCCCGTAATCTGCATTCGTTGCCAGTTAAAGCAAGTTGCATTAACTACCTTAGTCCATTCGCATTTTACATACTAGATTTCACACATTAACTGATCCCGGCTTTATAAGACTTTCTCCTGTTTTCAGGATTTTAACCTATTTCTTCCAAATATATTTTTTTCATAATCATATCGCCCCAAGCAAGGCATTTTACTGCCACTGTTTTGCAGGGGGTTACATAGGAGGAAAGTTATGAGAAAGAGAGACAGGTTATAGGGGTTGTCAGGAAGCGAGTAAGAGAAGGATGACTGTGGCCATAAAGTGAGGGACCAGTTTATATACTGATTTTAATGTAGAATTGATTACCAACTTTATATCTACATTATAGTAGTATAGAATTTTTTAAAATAATCATATCGCCCCAAGCAATGCATTTTACTGCCACTGTATTGTGTGAGCCGTCAAAAATAACTGCAGAATACACACAAATACATCACTGTCTTTATTATAACAGAAAGGCGATTATATATTTACCATGAAAAAAATCGCCCGGTTCACACACCACCCACGTCTATTGAACAGGTGTAGAGGCTCATCCCTTGTTTCCTGTTTAGGATGTGGTTTCCAGTTTTCTCTTTTTCAATCTTCTTACTCTTACGTAGCCCCCTGCGCATTAGTGGTGTTAACGCCTTGCTTGGGGTGATATGATTAAGAAAATAATAAAAATAACGTGTCTGCCTTAATCTTTCTTAGATAGAAATATTAACTATAGTTATAACAATATCAATAGGAACAGAACTAACACTGTCGAAACTGGTATTAATTAAGTTTGTACAACCCACAGAGAACGAACTCGGAGGGAAAAGAAGGGGAAGTAAAAAAAGAAACAAACGAAGTACATGAACAAAAAGTCAAGCACTCGTAAGAACTGCAAAAACCCTAAGACGAAACCCTAACACTAAAGCGTTCAATACTAAAGTAGAGCAAACAAAGACAGAAAATCTGAACAAGAGCCAACAACCTACCACGGTTTCGCCTAACGGCTCGTCAGGGAAATTGGAGCCAATTTCCCTGACATTTCTTAACTACACGATAACATAATTACTACAAAAAATAAAATAAGGCATTGCTAAAGAGCGAACACATGGCATGCCGTTTAATAACTGGTAGTAAAGAGAACGAACTATGCCGGCGTTGCCTCACTGTTGTCTCTCTCTGTCTCTCTCTCTCCGTCTCCCTCCATGAGCAATACAGGATATATATATAATAAATGACAATGTTCAAACAAATATCTCGTTTAATACCATTTCGTGACTTTCCGCAAGATGTCGCAATATTGTTTCTGTTTAGTGTTTACATTAAGGATACGAACCAGAATTGATTTGAATGTTATGAGAAATCAGGAACTTGTGTATTTACGGCTTAATTCAACTTTGTAAAACTTCGGAAGCTTCCCTGGTTAGACGCGTCAGATCTATTGGCGACTTCTCCAGAGTTTATGGGAATAGCAGGTTCAAATCTTGCCGGAGGATAAACGACATTTTCCGAATATTAAGGATGGTGGATATATATATATACAGTGGGGAAAATAAGTGTTGGACACATCCCATTATTCTTTATTTAACACATTTTTTATGCAGCGAATAACGCGAAAATTTAACAAGAAATAGTTACTCATTTAACAATAACAAATAACTTTAGAAATTGGAACATTTTAATGCATAACAAAAATTATATAATAAAAACGAGAATAGCCTGGAAAAAAGTGTTGGACACATTGTTTTAAATTATATTTTATTATTATTTTTTATAAATAATGCTGGAAATTGTTATTTGCATTTTAATTTGCCGACACTATTATACGTTTTAGAAGTGTCTCGATTGTTGTAGACCATTGTAATAAAAAGACAGATACGGAGGTAGCTTAAGATAAGCTTTATTTAACTAAGAATTAAGCAAGGTATAAGACGCCGCGAATCTGCAGCTTAGTTAGAAGGAATAAAGAAAGAAGGAAAGAAAAAGTCAAGGGAAGTAATTCACTTCTGGAAGGTACAAGCGGAAGTTAAAGAGTTCTCTTTTCTTTCAGCACAACCATACTCTACGTCGTTGGAAAGTATTGGAACACGTTAGTCACCAGTAAGCCATCACGCGTGAAGGTTCTCAGGATGAGTAAACGTAAAGAACTCTCTCAAGTCGTCCGTGATAAGATTATTGCCGAGCACAAGAATGGAATTGGTTATCGGCGTATATCTGCTCAATTCAAAATCCCTGTAAGCACCATAGGAAACCTTATTAGGAAATGGAAGGTGCATGACTCAACCGTGAACTGTCCGCGCACCGGAGCTCCTCGCAAGATGTCGGATCGAGCAGTAAGGAAGATTGTACGAAAAGTTCAGCAGCAACCGAGAACAACACGAGGCGAACTTCAGAAAGATTTGGAAAAAGCAGGGATAGTAGTAACGAAACCAACGATTAGTAATGTACTCCGACGCAACGGTCTTAAATCGCGTACACCTCGAAAGACACCATTACTAAAAAAATGTCATGTTAATGCTCGTCTGGAGTTTGCAAGAAGCCACTTATTGAAAACAGATGATTACTGGAATAATGTGATCTGGTCCGATGAGACGAAAATTGAACTTTTCGACATTAACTCTATACGTCGAGTATGGAGAAGAGATGGCACAGCGCACGATCCCAAGAACACCCTCCCCACTGTAAAGTTTGGTGGTGGAAATGTCATGCTCTGGGGATGCTTCTCTTCAAATGGTACTGGGTCACTTCATATTATAGATGGAAAGATGAATGCAGCCAAATATCGGGAAATTCTTGAAAATAATCTCTTGCCTGCTTCCAATGCGTTAGGTATGCGACAGGGATGGATCTTTCAACAAGATAATGATCCCAAACATACTGCTAAAATAACCTCCGATTGGTTCGTACAGAACAAAATAGATGTTCTTAAGTGGCCCAGTCAGTCCCCAGACTTAAATCCTATAGAAAATCTATGGAGAGAGCTCAAAATCATGGTCCACCAGCGAGATCCACGTAATATTCAGGATTTGAAGAAAGTATGTGTTGAAGAGTGGGCCAAAATCTCGCCTAATCGTTGTCACAAATTAGTTTCGTCGTATAGAAAACGCCTCGAAGCTGTAATAGCCAATAAGGGGTTTTCAACTAAATATTAGATGAAATTG
This sequence comes from Ascarosepion bandense, assembly GCA_037127315.1. Taxonomy (NCBI): domain Eukaryota; kingdom Metazoa; phylum Mollusca; class Cephalopoda; order Sepiida; family Sepiidae; genus Ascarosepion; species Ascarosepion bandense. Next base: position 179,164 of record JBBBDQ010000667.1, read on the forward strand.
TGTTAGTGTGTCCAACACTTTTTTCCAGGCTATTCTCGTTTTTATTATATAATTTTTGTTATGCATTAAAATGTTCCAATTTCTAAAGTTATTTGTTATTGTTAAATGAGTAACTATTTCTTGTTAAATTTTCGCGTTATTCGCTGCATAAAAAATGTGTTAAATAAAGAATAATGGGATGTGTCCAACACTTATTTTCCCCACTGTATATATATATATATATATATACACTGCTTAATTATAAAAAAACAAACAAACAGAATGTACACTCAAATAAGCGTATCCTTTAAAAATAATGTTTAAACAAATTGTGTGTGTGTGTTGTGAAAATGGATGAGCATAGCCTGCCAAAAAACCCTCTAATTGAAAATATTCCTCGGTTTGATGTTCGGAAATTATGCTTATCTTCAGAATGGATATCAAGAAATAAGAAACAGTATTTTATTTAACTGTTTTGTTTTTGTGGCTTATCAAATCTTCCCAAAAGGTAGAACATGTTTTTGTATGGCAATGATTTTGGGAAGAAAATTCTTTTGCTACATGTCTTACTAATTAACCCATAGCTGAGAAGAGAAGCGATGGATTCATACCTTTTTTAAGTCTATTTGCATATTTGCATATTTGCATATGTAAATGGAGAAAAGAAACCTAACCACAAACAAAATATTCAGAAACGCAGTGGTTCAATGCAAAACCTATTCAAGTGCCGACTGTGGAAACGAACACCTTCCAGATATCTGCAGACTAAGGATGAAACTTCGGAGACCGAAGAAGCTTACGGCAGCACCCAGACTGCAATATAACATGCCCCTGAACGGCATCAACCCGCAGAAAAAATACACTGACAGTGTGGGAAACAAATACGAAAAAAAAAAACTGAGAGACTGAAATTCGAAATGGGACGCACTTAAAGAAGCGCCAGTGACATCAGCAAACAACATTGTCCCAGAGGAAATCGGACGTACAAGAAAAAACGAAGAGGTTCTTGACGTAATACAAAGGAGACAGAAAACTAGAACTGAAAGAAACTACCAAAAGAAATAAAGACCAAGTGCAGGCGGGCTAAAGAGGAATGGCTCAACAACAATTGTGCAGGCGGGCTGAAGAGGAATGGCTCAACAACAATTGTGCAGGCGGGCTGAAGAGGAATGGCTCAACAACAATTGTGCAGGCGGGCTGAAGAGGAATGGCTCAACAACAATTGTGCAGGCGGGCTAAAGAGGAATGGCTCAACAACAATTGTGCAGGCGGGCTGAAGAGGAATGGCCCAACAACAAGTGTGCCGAAGTAGAGCGATTGACAAGAGTAATAAAGGAAAAATGCATAAAGAAATAACGGAAATAACAGGACAAAAAAACATGCTCCTCAACAGGATGTATAAAATCCACGGATGGGACAATCATATTGGAGAAAGAGGAAATACTCCAGCGATGGAAAGAATATGTAAAAGATCTCTTCCACGCCAGCCAGAGGGGGTTCCGATCTCACATACGTCCGTGCTCTTTCACGATCGCCGACCGACACTTAACTCCAGCATTACGATGTGCTTATATAGAAGACCAGTGGTTATTATCTCGGTCCCCATGCACTTATCATAAGTAATCCCGAGTGTTAATTACTTAAGTAAAAAATCAGGTGACCTCTAAATTAAATGGCACTTAACTTACGCCAGATTCAGATATCACCATTAGTAAGCAAATGCGCCTCGATGTTCAATCGAGGCCAAAATCCTCTTTATCAAAAATCATTGTTTCATTTTTCTCCATTATTTTCTGGTGACCCAAATCTAACGGCTAAACTTCTGTTTAGATCAAATTTCTCTCCCGGTAAACAACCACGCTGGATTACTCCAATGTTCAATTCAATCCTAATTTTTGACTGAAAGAAAAGGGATTTGACACTCACATTTTTTTGTTTTGTTTTTTTGTTTTTTGAAAGCTGAAATTCTGTTTTTAAAGGATTCTTAATAAAAATTAAAAAGAAAGATTACGAATGACGTTTCGTTCGTTCGTTTCGACCTCCTTCAAGCGCCAGAAATTTTGATCCTTTTAAGTCTCTCTCTTTCATTTTTAACCTAAATAGAAAGCAGTGGGGAGTAAAAGAAATATAAAGAAAAAGTTTAAGCAAGTAAATGGAGGGTGAGAGAGAAAAATATATACACAAAGAGAAAGACAGAGATACAGATAGACAGAGAGAGGAAAAAGCATAAACACAGGCCAGAGTAAAGATAGAAACATACTACTCTAGAAAAGAGAGACATTAGGGTAAAGAAACAATGAGAGACAGAGGTTGGGGACGATAATTTGGCTAAATAATTAAATAAATAAAATTAAAAATGAAGACATTTTGCACACGTTTTTCAAGTTTTTCTTCCAGAATTACTTCCCTTGCATCTGAGAGGTATTTAACGTGTTTTATGTCCGGTGTCGATTCAAGATGTGATCAAATATGGCTCACAACACCTTCCAATCCTTTATGCTTAATAATCCGATCCGATCCGATCCAAATCCAAGAAGAGACGATAAACCTATTTGAAGTTTGAAGAAAATTGTTTCCAAGCCTAACAGAGAAACTAAATATTGCTTTTAAAGTAAGTATCTCCACTGAGCATGAAGGGAAAAAAAAATGCCAATCTTAAAATCAATTTTTTTTCCTTTGAAATGTTTGTCATTAATATTTTTATTATGCCTTATTCATATTAATTAGTAAGATAACTAGGTAAAAATATCTAATTTAATTTTTACATAACTGTACATGTTATAAATAAGTATCTATATTTTTTGTACATGTCATACTGTATTTATGCAATATCTTGAAAGGAATTTCGAAAATATTTTGTAGCCCTGAGTTTTCTTAATTGGCACTCCAATCCTCCTCACTTTTTAGCTGCTTTTCCAGGTACAGGTATGTAGGTATCTCCCTTAATTTGATAACTAAGGGTAACATAATTTTACAACATGTGTTTTGTACAATCATTTACATGAAAGTAGGAGTTAATCAATAAAAATGCATAAATTCAATCGTAGGATTAGGTGACGAAATAAAATAGAAAAAAATGTCTTTCATTCAATTGAAAATAAAAATGAAACATTTTCCAATTTGTTTTAATCTTAGCTAGGCACCATAAAATTGTAGTACATATTTGTTTCTTAAAAACATTCTGCAAACACAAATTGAAATTAAACATTCTTTTTTAAAATTCCAACTTTCCTCTTGATATTTTCCATTGTGAATGTAGGTATCTTTCTTAATTTGATAACTAAGGGAAAAATTAATTTTATAACATGTGTTTTGTACATTCATTTACAATTAAAAAATAAACTTTAAAGTATTAGGTTAACATTGAAAATGCATAATTTCATTAGTAGGATTAGGCTATGAAATAAAGAAACTAAAAAATGGCTTTTTCATTCAATTGAAAAGAAAAAATGAAACCTTTGCCAAATTGTTTTAATCTTAGCCTATACACCATAACACTGTAGTACATATTTATTTCTTAATCACATTTTGCAAACACACATTGAAAGTAAACATTTTTATCCCTAATAATTTCTTTTATGAATCATTACCACATGCCATTGGAATGAACAGCCCAAAAAAGCAAAACAAATAAAAAAGAAGTTTTTGATGTTTTTTTCTAAATTCTGTCAGGTAGATAGATTCACAATTAATATTAAAAATGATTAAAATAATAAGTTAAAAATATAAAAGTTACTTTAAATATTTAAATTCTGACTAGAAATGAGTTCTTTCTTGAGCGATTCAGAGACACGCATGAAAAGAATAGCAGTAAGGACCTTCGGAGTTTATATACGGGAAAATTTTATGTAAGGGCGGACAACCCTTGAGTCACGTGACCTTTTACAGATTTATATCGTTTATGGGCACCCGTACTTACCAAAAACGGGAAATTAACATGCAAAAATAAAGTTTTAATTAAATTACAAAAAAAAAAAGCTTCTCTTTTAGAGTAACTTTTTAAATTTTTCGATTAATAAATATATTTGCCACACATTAATTAAAAAACATCTGAGAGACCTATAAGGAGAAAATTGTAAAAGACTTATGAAACTTTTTAAATTACTTAATAAAAAATATGAAAAATAAATACAATTCTTGTAAAAATTCATTACTAACGGAAATTTTTCATTTTTATTCAGACGATGACATAATTTTAATTTATGTTTATAAAACTAATTAAAAGTTTACCCAAATAAAAATTGGCATAGTTTTATTGCATTTTTGTTTTCCTAATTCAGAGCTGATTTTCTAAAAGGTAGCTTGTTTTGAAGAAAAAATGACAGTAGATTAGCTTTCCTTAATGACTCCTGAATTTAATGAAAACTATATTTTGTGACCGAGTTGCATTTTTCGACATTTCTGGAAATTAAATATTGGTGGGGGGGGGGGTAACAAATTAAAAAAAAAAAATTTTACCAATATTTTTTTAAAATAATTATTTCAAAAATCATTTCAGTCATTTATGAATAAGTCCTGAAATTTTCAACAAAATCAGACGATTATTTGAGTTTTGCAAGAATTTCCAAATTAATGTGTCTTTCACAGTTAAAAATGCCTTCGCGTAATATTACGCTGTTGACGTAATGAACTCTAGCGTCAATTTACCCCTTTCACTGACGAGAGAAAAAAAGATTTTCTACCACTAAATGAGCCTTTCAGAACCTGTTAGAACAATTTTTAAAAAATTGTAAAAATAATTAAAAAATACTTTGATCTATCCTCTTTATGATAGCATAAATATTTTGCCGAGAAAACTTTGTTTTTATTTAGTTTGAGGCCTTTTACTTCAGACTATGCTGATTTTCCCACGGTAAAATTGGACGTATCTACTTTTCATCCTTTCTAACACGTTCAAAATTTTGTTAAATTTTGTTCGTAAAACCCACCTCCCGTCAACGGGTAACCAAATTGTTAACAGTTTATGAATAATTTCTATACATATGAGGCCCCAACACTGGTAATTGTTTTTTGAAATATATATCGATTAAGAACATTTTTTATCGTATTTTCCAATGTATGTTTAAGTATTCCCAATAAAATTTTTAAAATAGCATTTGATGATTTACACTCGTCAACACTATTTTTGGCGCCAAGAAACAAAACACGTTTTTTAGCTAATTTGATGGGTGGGGGGCTGATTCCGAAAATGACCTTAGCTTTTGACGGTTAGCCACCGTTTTTGCTGAACTGAAATTGATCATTTTTGGAAAAAAACAACGCTCAAATTCCGATCTTGGCTAATCCCATTGTTTCGTTAATAAAGGAGATAGAAACCTATCACTTCTAAGGTAATTGTCAGTAATACGCTAATATTAGTATTAACGTACATTTTTTACATAGACATCTAGATAAATTTCCGTATAATTGTAGCAATGTGACTGATGAGCTAGAGAACGATTCCATCAGGATATTAAAACAATTAGATGGATCAGATTAACTGAGAAATTGATTGCAGTCAGACATTGACTTCAACAGCACTGTCACCGATTTGATTTCTAAATCGTTTCCTTTGTCTTACGGAGAATCTATATTACAATTCAGTTTGCATGTACAACCGTTAAATTTTTCTACCAAATATCAGAATGTAGGATCTGTTCGAAATGCTGATTTTCTAACTTGCAGGTCAGTTTACTGGCCAGTAACACTGGTCAACATGATTTTTCGTGCCAAGAAACACTGAACATTTTTTTTTTTTTTTTTTTTTTGCTATTTTCATGAAGGCTGATTCCGAAAATGACCTTAAATTTTCATAGCTAGCTACCGTTTTTGCTGAACTGAAATTGCTCATTTTCGGAAAAATAAAGATCAATTTACGTTCTTGACTGACCACAAAATTTACTTAAGACTGATCGGAGAAAGCCATCAATTTTCAGGTATTCTGAGGATTTATATTGTGGTGATACCAACCGAACAAAAGCGATGAACCGGATGTGTGCTCTCTCATAACTAAAAAGCAAATGAATAAAATTCGTCGTGCGCATCCGAGTTCGCGCAGATGTTCTGGTTGAAAAATAAAAATTAATCAAAGATCAAATTACCAGTTTTATTTATCAGCCAATGAGAAGCTCGGAACCAAATACAAGGATGAAATGCGAAACGACCATCGTTTTGAGCCAGAATGGAAAATATAAAAGGCCGTGACAAAAGGCACTCAGAGAGACAGGCACAGACAGAGGAGAAGAGTGTAATTAGTTTCTTCCTTGACATATGTCGAGCGGCTACTATGTTCGCCTCCTCATTTCTCCCCTGTTCTCAAAGTACTAACTGACCTTTTCTAAGACATTCCACAAACCAACTTGCTGACCTACTGACCAAACGGCAACTTGATAATGAACGTTAATCATACAACCAAGCCTTTTACCTTTCAGCGTTATATCTTCCTTGAACTTTCTTTTATCTCTTTCAGCTCATTCTTATCCGCCATAAACTAACTTCGTTTGACCTTTATTCCAAGTATTGTTTTAATTGTAAAACATTAATTGCAATGTATATATGTATAAATCTTATTTTACACTCAAAATTGCCTTTCTTGAATTTATAATCATTTATGAATTATAGTGGGCTATCTTCCCACAAGGCCAAATTCCGTTAAGATGCTACGGAATCTTACTACCCCTCACTACAAATGAAATAAGAGAAGAGATATCCGCTATAATATCAGCCACCTGAAAAACTTTTTTTGTAAAATAACTGGTTTCGAGTCAATTATTCAACAGAAGTACTGAAGTTTCCCAATTTATTGCAAAAATTCAAATTAAGTAATAAAATTCATCAGTAATACCCTAATGAGTATTTAGGTTATTTTTTGTTGTTTTTTTTTTTTTTTTAGTAATCTGGATGAGTTTCCGGATAATTGCGGTGATCTGAGTGATGAGCAAGGAGAACGATTCCGTGAGAATATCAAAGACAACTGAAGAACGCTTCGAGGGATGGCGGGGAAAACGGACGATTGCTGGAGAATTAAAAGACTTAAATTACATTGAGACAATCAAGAAAGAAAAAAATTTGCCTTAGTTCTAATGTTCACGAAGGTTTTATTTCTGCTTTTAATGATTTGATGAAAATACTCGTTGGTCTTGGTATATTCAATCGTGTTATTTTTTAAAACTTAGGTGTCTGATTATTAGTGAAAAAAGAAACAGTATTTCGCAATAAGCAGACCAATATTTGTTGAAATGGAAGGTTTTTATGATTTTACTTCGAGAAATATTGCCATCGGTCAATATCATATATACAGAAAAATGAAAATTTCGCCCGCCCATCCACAAAAATGAGGCAATTTTGTACAGCAAAAACTGTAGCTAACCAAGTAAGGTCATTTTCAGAGTCAGCAACCTCAAATTATAAAATACATGTTTGGTGTTTAGACACCATTTTTTTTTTGTTTTCTTTTTTTTTTAACCAGAGAATATTTAGGGGAGATAACTGTCTCTAACAAGTGAAAATAAAAATTCTTTAATAAAAAAAAAACAAAACAAAAAAAAAACTCTTTCTCAAACATAAAATTATAGAAATAATATGCTAAATTTTACAAATAACTGAACACATTAAAAAATTTACCTCTTATGGATCATTTTAAATTATAGTTGATTGATTTTTATTTTAAACTAGGTACCTCCGCTCATTTTCGATACCTAAGTTTTAAATTGAATTTTTAACAAAAAAATTTTTTATTTTAAATTTTAGCTTAATTGAAAGTTAAATGATTGAATTTGCTATTTCCAATAACTTTGATGGATTTCAAATAAAAATTAGTGATTGAAATCTAAAATTTGTCGATTTATTGTTTTTTCAATTTTTCACTTTTTTGAGCGATCGATACATTTGTAAACGAAGTTAATTCTCGGTTTTAAAAAAATCTTATAAAAGTAAAATATTCCTCTGTGACATGTTATTTTTGGAAAATTGGCAAATTCGAAGTTAAATTAATCTGATTTGAAACATTACTAGTTTATGGCATGAAATTTAGAATAAAATTATTTCTTGCTGACCTTTCAAGTAGGTGATGACAGCTTGTCATCAATCAGCTAACGTCTTTGGTACAGTTGACTAGAATTGACAAATTAAAAAAACATAAGTGAACGTTTCGTAAGGAGAAGAATCCTTGAAACGTCACTTTTTAATGATATGGCATGTATGGCCTACCATAAAAAAGACCTATCTGCAAAAGAAATAAAAAAGTAAAAAAATAAAAATAACAATAATGTTAATTATTTTTTTTTATATCTTGGTGCGAATAGATTTGTATTAACTTATTTAATCATCGATTAGTAAATATGGTCTTCACTAATTAACTTAATAACCTTGTGGTACTCACGTACACATCTTACACATTCACACCCACATACGCATTCACATGTGTATTTCACACCTACACATCTTTGAGACACGCGCCTTTCTGCTATCTATCATGTGTATCTTTCCCGCGCAGTTTGGTTTGCATATTTAAGCAGCGGACACACGTGATCCCATCAGTTGGGACCCCGCTATTGGCCGGCGATAGCGGAAGAATGTGCAGCAGTTTCCCAACTCGAGCGAGACCCCCTTGCTATCCAGTATAGCAGAGAGACATTGATTTAATTCTTGCTTGCACACCCGCACTAATTGCAGGTCGCAATTAGGCGGCAATTTGTATCTTTAGCACACATGTGCAGACACACATGTACAGACACACATTTTTCCATTTGGAAAATTCTTCAACTTACCAATGTGTACATTACATTATTCCATCTTTCAGAAACTTTATTCAATTATTGACTTTGTTCCTTAACGTTGCAAGGGAAACAACTTTTCCTTCACTATTTGCAGGCTTAATCAACTATGTAACCTGTTGTTAATAACACGTTTTAATTGTCATTTACTCCGGTGTCGCTGTCTTATTTCCTCTGCCATCATTCGCCGATCGTTAGCGAATATCCCGAATTTATCCGAATAAAAAAAATTTTAAAAAACGATTAAAAAATGCAGCAGTTTTATTGCATTTTAACTTTCACTATTCGGAAGAGATTTTCTGAAAAAAATAAACTGCAGGTAGAAAAAAAAATAAGTCAGATTCCGTGACGGTACTCAATTTCTAGAAATTGGTTGGGGGCGGTAACATATATATATATATATCGATCTAAACTTATTTATAAATGGAACTTTGTGTGTGTTTGTGAAAATTTACACAGTTGTACTATAAGCGTCTGCTCGGGTTCTTAGCTAGGTTTTGTGTCAAGGTACCCCCGATAAATATCGATAGTCGAAAGAAAATAAAGTTATACAAGCAGTGGTTCGATTTTAATCAAATTTGATACACTCAGACAAAGACCTAACAAACGATAATCAGGAGTTTCAAGATTGCAGTTCTTACAATAGTGCAGAAAATCGATTATATATATATATATATATATATATATATATATATAGGTCCCTCCACATTTTCGGCAAAGATTTTCGATACCTAATTTTAAAATGAAATTTTTAAAATAAGAAAAACATTCTTAAAAATTTCATCTTAAATTTAATTAAAAGCTTAATGATTAAATTTATTATTTCCATTAATTAAAAAATGTAATTAAATTTGATATACTCGTAGACAAAGGCATAAGAAATGATATTCAGAAGTTTCAAGGTTGCAGTTCTGACAATAGTACAGAAGATCGATTATATATATATATATATATATATATATTTAGTATATCGAGGCAGCAAGTAATTTTCTAAACATATGCTATTAAATATAAGAGACAATGAATGTCTATTATGTTTAATCATGAGCCGTTCTAAACGTCGTATTTTTGCTTTAATTTCAGTTGAAAATAAAGACAAAAATTCTCAAACATTTGGATAATTATTTATTGGTTTTCTTCTAAGCTTTCGGCTCACATGAGCCATCTTCAGAGAGCTAGTTTAAACTGAAATATAAAATCCACCATCACCGACGATTTTATTTTGTGCTGACATAAAACTCCGCTTGGCAACGGCAATAGTTACCAAAAATAATAAACGCAGTTCTTAAGTTTGCGATGCGATTTTATGACGTCAGACCGCGGGATAGCGCGAAATGACAACAAAACCATGTAGTCAAATGCAATGTAATATGTTATTTCCTGTTTTAAAGTTGATTTTATTGAGTGTTGGTTGTTTCGATTTGATGCACATGGCCTCCAATATCTGCAAGTTCCTCTTACTGTGTGTATGAGTAAGGATCACCGTATTTTTTACCAAAATCTGTCTGATATTACCTACATGTTTGTGTTTTTCAGAGAAATGTTGTTTTAATAGTACTCTGATCACAAAGATGACATGTAAGTCTACGGGAGAGCGTGGTTGTAGTAAACCAATATATGTACTAGGTTTTTGATTAGTATCAGAGATGCAATCTCTGAATGGGCATGTAAATTGGTACACTACATTGGTTTTTTGTAAAGAATTTAGTTTAGTGCTTGTTGGGTTATTATAGACTATGAGGTCAATTGTTTTAAACTTTTTATAATATATAATGAGTTTAATTTGATTACTTTCGACTGGTTTAACATTTCTACGTATTATGTTTTTGAGAGTTTTTTCATCTTGTTTATAATTATTATGTATTTGGTTGCAATAGTATAAGTTAATAGTGTTATGTTTATTTTGATGTAAACCATTATTATTAATATTATCATTATTGTTAGAGCTATTGTTAATTTTGTTGAGATACATTTTAATTTGTTGATCAATAACGGAGTTAGGAAATCCATTATTGACTAGTGTTTGCTTAATGTTGTGTAATTCTTTATAAAATTTACATGCCCATTCAGAGATTGCATCTCTGATACCAATCAAAAACCTAGTACATATATTGGTTTTACTACAACCACGCTCTCCCGTAGACTTACATGTCATCTTTCTGATCAGAGTACTATTAAAACAACATTTCTCTGAAAAACACAAACATGTAGGTAATATCAGACAGATTTTGGTAAAAAATACGGTGATCCTTACTCATACACACAGTAAGAGGAACCTGCAGATATTGGAGGCCATGTACATCAAATCAAAACAACCAACACTCAATAAAATCAACTTTAAAACAGGAAATAACATATTACATTGCATTTGACTACATGGTTTTGTTGTCATTTCGCGCTATCCCGCGGTGTGACGTCATAAAACCGCATCGCAAACTTAAGAACTGCGTTTATTATTTTTGGTAACTATTGCCGTTGCCAAGCGGAGTTTTATGTCAACACAAAATAAAATCGTCGGTGATGGTGGATTTTATAATATTTCAGTTTAAACTACCTCTCTGAAGATGGCTCATGTGAGCCGAAAGCTTAGAAGAAAACCAATAAATAATTATCCAAATGTTGGAGAATTTTTGTCTTTATTTTCAACTGAAATTAAAGCAAAAATACGACATTTAGAACGGCTCATGATTAAACATAATAGACATTCATTGTCTCTTATATTTAATAGAATATATATATATATATATATATATATATATATAAAGGCAAGGTGTGTGTGTGTGTGTATGCGTTTATCTGCCTGTATGTATTTTATTCAGCCCTTTTATTTTAGTTTTTGCTGTGGGTTTGGCTCTAAGTATGTATAATTGTAGTTCTTAGTCTCAGCTATGATACCATTTACTCAGAGGACTTAGCTTTCAAAATTCAGTTTACGACGAAAAAATAAACTTATTTGATATCGATACCAGGAAATCAAAATTTGACTTACATCCATTCATTTTTCTTTCAGTCTCCGGTTTCGCTTTAACTGGAAACAACTATTGCTTTTTAGTCTTTGGTGCCAACGTCCAAAGAGTCTGAGCTCCAGGACCATGGATTAGTTTTAAAGCTTTCATTACACCCGAGCAACGTCGGGCTATACTGCTAGTATATATATATATATATATATATATATATATATTTACACACACCACGATTTTATAAAAGAAAATGATTTTGAGAAATAATTTCAATTATGTGACTATTTTGCAAAAACGTCCTAATAAAAATGTGTTTTTTCACCGGCAAGAAATGAGTTGTGTCATAATACGTTTGCCGCAGTAAACTCTTGTAAAAATTTGGCCACTCACTGACGGAAATAAATATTTACACAAAATTTCAAACGTTTTAAAAAGGATTCAAAATAATTTAATGACATAATTAAGAGCAGTTTGATTTTTCCTGTTAATAAACATTTTGACGATAAAACTTTATGATGTTCGGGGCCTTTTAATATCATGTCGTCGTGTTATTGTCTTTTTTTTCTGTGAATGAGTAGAGGTAACATATTTTTAAGTTTTCATAAAAAGAAATTATATTTGGATTATACTGTCCTCATCTTTGCTGTTGTAACAACGTTTCGGACATTGTGCTATTTAGTATTCCTCAATCCGGGTAACCTACAGGGAATTCTGAACGAAGATGTTACTCAGATCGATATGCAACCATGAGGAAGGCCGGAAAAAAGTGATGAGAACAATAAAGTCCGAATATGAATAGTAACTCCTCATCCCAGAAATTCATACCTTGTTGGTGTGGTGAATATGAAACAAAAGTAACTTTCCTTAAACCTTTTCAAATTCGCGAGCCTGTACGAAAATTTACTTTTGACCAATAGAAAAAGAGATTGGCTCTGAGCTGAAGAAAAGACCAAGATAAAATTTAACGAGTCCACGCGAAAATTCACTTTCACCAATGAAAAAGGAGCGGCTTATAAACTGAGATAAAGTAACGAGCTGACGTCAAAACGCTTTTGGATATAAATCAGTAGAGAAAATTGAATCAAAGAGACAAAAAGGCAGAGTCCAATACGCCTAAATAACAACGGTATCAAATTATACGCTGATATATTATCGGCCTCTAATGAGAATAAGGGAATTTCACAGAACTCTATTCAGCTCCTAAGCTAAGTACCTTAAAATAAATATTTTTATTCATGTTGAATAAATCTTTATAACTTATGTAAGAAAAAGTAATTTTGTTTTAAGCATTTCTGTATATTACTGTGTGTCCGGTGATTTAATATAAACATTTTCTCTTCTTGACAATTCATCGAAACTACGAACCTTAAATGCTTGATTGTCCTAAAACAAGCTACTGAAATTTCAAATGTGCAAATTCCTCATTTCGTTAAAAATAAGGTGCGTTTCCTCGTCATTATTCCCACATACTTCAAGTTATCCAGATCAATATACACCTGAGGAAGGTCGGGAGAAACAACGGTCAAAATATAACAACAAAGATGAGGACAATAGTTTGAATACAAGTAGAATAAATAATTCCTCATCCTAGAAATTTAGACAGAAATTATGTCGACTTATTTTATTCTGCGACAGTTTACGGTTCGCATGAAAAAAACACACCATTTTGGACTTATTCCGCCATTTTGGACAGCCTCGTGTTCAACAATTATAAATTATAGTTTGTGTGCGGTATAAGGCCATTTGTATGCAAGCTCACTAATCTTTTTAAGATTCACACAACTTTCCAACCATTTCATAGTCAAGGCGCATTTTTCAGCGCGCCAACGTCGCGACCGAATCTGACACAAGGTCAGCATATAAAGTGGTGTTTTAACAGGAAATATTCAAAGTTGGCTTTGCCTAGTGTTTGGTATTCATTGAGGATCGAACTCAATTCAGTTCTTAAAGACGAATTTGCTAACCTCAAATGAGATGGGTTTTTTCCTCACTAATGAGAAATTAAATAATCAATGACATTTTACATTTATTGTTATAATATCTTAAATTTTATTTTCCATAAATTTTATTTTCCATAAAGCATCTTCAAACGCAAGCTATTAAATTTTAAAGTTAAAAATAGATAGATAAATAATGAGCCAAAACAAATGAATTAAATATTAGATTTACTCAAGGTATTTTAATTTGTAAAACTTACTGAGTAAATTAAATAAGTTTGTTCACTTGAAATTCGAAAAAATGTCACTTCTGTTCTTCGGTACGGTAACTTCTCGAAGCTGTATACAATCGATTTAATGGTCATTTAAAAAAAACAAACGTGATTAAGAAATCATCTTTTATTTTCTATTACATTTTTGGCCGATAAAAATGTACTATTTGTTTTAAATTCGATTCAGAAAAGTTTAAAAGGACTGTTTTCTATTTTAAAAATTCAATTTAAACCTTGCTTATCGCAAATCTGTGAGCAGACATTTTTATGGGTAATGAAAGAAAATGAGAAAAACATTTGAATACAGAATTATTCAATTGCTAACAATTTAGTTCCCTTAATTTTCATTTAACTTTGTTTTTCATGAAGCCCTCCTGTTATTACAAGATAAATTGTGGGAGTTCGATCAATGTTAAAGTTTATATATTTATTTATTTATTGTATTTTATCTCTTGGCGAATTTTGAAGAATAAAAGCGGCGAAAAAGTTGAGGAAATGAGAGTTATCTCCCTTGCATTATGATAAACTCCGTAGACGTAAGAGAGAAAGAAAAATCTCTCACGACTCTTCACGTTATCAAAGTATCACTGAGGAGAAGTAGTCAGTGGCAATGGAAGAGAGCGTGCGATTAGATTAGAAGCACGTGAAGCAAGAAGTCGAGCGAACAGAAATGAACCTATCATCAAAACCGATTCTTCCGTTCTGTTTCTTTGCGGAGTGGGGGTCTGGCGGACCTGAAGTATACTACCACCACGTTTATTCTCACCGTTTTTCAATTTTTTTCACAGCAGTCCTATCGATTGTTAACTATAGATTCCGATTATTTTAAAAAAAAAAAAAAAATGAAAAAAATTGCAATATCTAAACAAATTTGGGTGGGGGTCAGTTTCTCATCCAACGTTAAAGAAAGTAAATCGATCCTCCATTTTCAATCCAATCGCGTTGGGGGTCGCTTTGTTTATGTTAATTATTTTGGGACGAGTTCTTGCCCTTTGCTTTTAGCCTTGGGGTTGCTTTGTTTTTTGTTTTGGAATGAGTTGTTGCTTTTGTTCTTGTCTTTCTCACGTTTTCTTCATAACTTACGATGGCATCTTCCTCTGAAACTCCAAGAATGGCTCTACTGAAGAATTTCAAAAAGGATTCAGTCATGGAATATCAGTCCATTAAGAATGGAACATTTTTTGCTAAGTCCAAAATTTGGAGTCCAAATTATCACTCCACGTTATATTCCAACTAATTTTTGATTTCGTCTGCCAAGTGCTGGTGACCAGTTCAGCGACATTGATTGCACGGAGTTTCATTCTGCCATTCAGTGGTATGAATATTGCAGAGACGTTTGTACAAGCAAGATGGAGAAAAACCGAAAACTAATGGGTGGCCCTGGACATGAAGTCCAAATTGATGAAAGTTGACAGGGTTGTTCAACAAGTGTGGGTCATAGGATTCTATGATAGAACCGAAAGAGTCGGATTTATTCAACGAATACCAAACCGTTCTGCAGCAAGTAGAAGGTGTGATCATGGAAACTTAAGAAAAAGAAACAACAACCTTGAGAAAATATGCTATTGAAACCCCACTCCAAATAAATTGGAACATGCTATTAGTATTAAAACACCCACAAAAAAAAAAAAAAAAAAATTGGACAGTTTTCTTGTATATGCTATTGAAAACTCCAATAAAAAATTTGGACATGCTATTGAAATCCCCACGCCCTAAAAAAAAGTTTGGACATTTCCTTGAAACAGGAATAAAAAAATAATTTGATATTTGAAACAAAAAAAAAAAATTGGCATGTAAAACACTCATAAAAATTAGCCTGTCCTAATAAAATTTTTAAAATATATACATGTTTTATTTCATTACTTTCTTACAAGTCGAAAAAATAAAAATCGAAGCCGGTGTTTCCGGATTAGAGGATTGATTTACTATAAAGTTGTATGAGAAATTGCCGCCACCCACCAATTTGTTTAAATATTGAAATTTTAATTTTTTTATGCCGTTGTTTAAGTTTCAGGTGTAAAAAATAACATTTAGTTGAAAAAAAAAAAAAAAAAAAAAAAATTATGTACAAATTTCCAGTTGACGGTCATATCGTCCCGGCGGCTGTTTTCAAAATTTTATCTTCCATTAGATATGTGTAGATTTTTTTTAGTTATATTTTAAAAAAAAGTAATTAACCTAAAAGTCAGTCAGTTAAGTGCCATACGTGAAACACGCTTGAGCGATCATGTCTCGAAAGAGACATGACTGACTGGGCAGAAGATTATCCCGCAGTATGTTTCCATAGCTTTCTGCGGTAGACTGGTTGCCGACCAAGGCTATAGAACCCAGTCTGTCCTGCTATTTAACCCATAACTGGAAGGAAGAGACAGATTAATACCTTTCCTAAGGGTATTTGCGCGTAAGTGAATGCAATGGATTCAACTGGAATTCGAACTCGGCTCCCCGGCTTCTCGTTCCGAGAACGCACATCCAACCTAAAAGTAATTAACCCTGAAACAAATGATTTTAAAAAGAAGTGAATGAAATAGAAAGAAATAAAACAAAAAAAGACCCAGACATAGGTCACTTCGCACATTGTCCTCCACATTTTCCTTTCACGTGTGTCGATTGCTTTTACTACTTCTCCATTCAAAGACATTCATACCAAACAAATGCTTACACATACCAACTTAAGTGTACATAAATTCTTTCAACTATTTACTACTACAAGAACATTTCTACGAAAGCTTGATACCCTCAACTTTCTCATTGAACATTAATTTGTACGAATTTTTGTTATTCTTTTCTTTTAATAAATTTCTATTTCAAAATGAGAAAATTGTATATTTTATTATTCCAATCTCCAACCAGCTTCAATATTCTGATGAAAACGTTCTGATAATTCTGATGATGATAAATATAATAAATAAGAAAACTTGTAAGCCGTAGATCGGTTAAGTATGACACAAGGCCGAATTAAATAAACATTAACCCACTTCCTACAGCTTCAACCATTTCATCAAAGTGGAACTTGGTTGTTAAATAGTGGGTGGATTTTTTTTTATAATCAAAAAGCCTTCTAAATTTTCAAAGATATCGATGATCATGGCCTACAGTAAAATATTTAATGCTTTCAACGATTATCGATGACGTTTCTTTGTAGAACAAAAATGGAAAATAAAGAACAAAAATTAAAAATCAAAAACAGACAATATTCCATATCAAGATATTCCACTTACCAAGTTTTTTTTTCAGATTTTCAGAAACATCAAGAAAGTACTTACCTAAAAAAGAAGAAAAAACATTAAATTGGTAAGATGTTTTTTTTGGGTGGGGGAAGAAGCATTGTGATTATTTTATTACTAGTTTTATTCCATCTTATTTTTGCTTTTTATCCCAACACTCTGGCTCTATACACTCTTCATTATTACTAGTTTTCTTCCATCTTATTATTGTTACTTTTTATCCCAATACTCTGGCTCTATACACTCTTCATTATTACTATTATTTATTACTAGTTTTATTCCATCTTATTATTGTTGCTTTTTATCCCAACACTCTGGCTCTATACACTCTTCATTATTACTATTATTTATTACTAGTTTTATTTCATCTTATTATTGTTGCTTTTTATCCCAACACTCTGGCTCTATACACTCTTCATTATTACTATTATTTATTACTAGTTTTCTTCCATCTTAGTATTGTTGCTTTTTATCCCAATACTCTGGCTCTATACACTCTTCATTATTACTATTATTTATTACTAGTTTTATTCCATCTTATTATTGTTGCTTTTTATCCCAACACTCTGGCTCTATACACTCTTCATTATTACTATTATTTATTACTAGTTTTATTCCATCTTAGTATTGTTGCTTTTTATCCCAACACTGGCTCTATACACTCTTCATTATTACTGTTATTTATTACTAGTTTTATTTCATCTTATTATTGTTGCTTTTTATCCCAATACTCTGGCTCTATACACTCTTCATTATTACTATTATTTATTACTAGTTTTATTTCATCTTATTATTGTTGCTTTTTATCCCAATACTCTGGCTCTATACACTCTTCATTATTACTATTATTTATTACTAGTTTTCTTCCATCTTAGTATTGTTGCTTTTTATCCCAACACTCTTGCTCTATACACTCTTCATTATTACTATTATTTATTACTAGTTTTATTGCATCTTAGTATTGTTGCTTTTTATCCCAATACTCTGGCTCTTCATTATTACTATTATTTATTACTAGTTTTATTTCATCTTATTATTGTTGCTTTTTATCCCAACACTCTGGCTCTATACACTCTTCATTATTGCTATTATTTATTACTAGTTTTCTTCCATCTTATTATTGTTGCTTTTTATCCCAACACTCTGGCTCTATACACTCTTCATTATTGCTATTATTTATTACTAGTTTTATTCCATCTTATTATTGTTGCTTTTTATCCCAACACTGGCTCAATACACTCTTCGTTATTACAATGTACCTATAAACAGATTCAAGAGAATAAAAATAATAAAAAAATACTTAAAATTTGACTATGATCCATAAATTTTCCCGCCATTTTTTTTTAACCAGCATAATTAAAAATTACTAAATGATACAGACATAAACGCACATGACTGTTTAAAAATTTTAATCAAATTCAAAAAGCTACTTCAGATGACAAATATTTAACATTAAAAAAAATTAAAAACGATCCATTTTATTGGCATAATCATTTTTGAAGGAATTCATTTAAGTCTTCAAATATAAAATATTCCGGCACAATTTTTCTTCAGTCTGACAGGTTTTCATAATAAATGAGAAACATCTTAACTTTTGCATTCAGAACATTGGATCCACAGGTTTTCAATTATAGAATATAATGAAATTATTACAAATTTCTGGAAATAGTGTCTAAGACAAGAAATAAAATCTTAACTTTTTTCTTCCAGAACTTTAAAAATTGAAGACATTTCGGTGTAAAGTAATGGTTAACACTGTAAATCTGGCCGACTATTACCACCGAGTCAAGAGTTTAATCCTCTCTGGATTGAATACATAACATGGAAGTCTAAATACTGTGTCACAAAATAAAGTACTCAAAATTTAAAGTCAACTGATACACGAAAAGGAAATTTATAATGGGAGGAGGCAAAAAAAAAAAAATCAAGTTTTGACACTTATGCATAATATGTTATATATAAACTGTTAAATGAAAGAACGGAAATTATGACTAAATGCATCCACACTAAGAAATACCTCTTAGGTTCATACAGCCATGGATGAAAACGTTATAATCCGTTTTAATTTAAAAATTGCGTGTTCATAAATTCCCTGCCACGTGAACGTTCAAATAAAACACCGTTACAAGAGCGTTCTTAAAAAGAAAAACGCTAAAATCAGTGATTAAAAATCGCCTAAAGACACCACTCATGGTAGAAACCTGGGTAGCGGAATAACTCGTTTAGAAATGGAATGAATATATATATATATATATATATATATATATATATATATATATATATATATATATAAATAATCGTTGAAAGCATTAAATATTTTACTATAGGCCATGATTAATTTTAAAACAAAAATACCAGTCGACCGGTTTCGTCCCCTCTCGTCAGAACTGTCGCGGATAACGAATGAACGGACAGGGTAAAATATAAAAAAAATTGTTTGCTTGGGCAGCGTCTTTAGATGTTATAACTTATTTTTCCCCTGTCCATTCATTCACGTCATTCACAACAGACTCATGATTTTTTTTACCAAGAAACTGGATCAGTTAATGATCGTGATGATCGATGAGGTCGACGAAAGAGTGCAACTGATGAAGAAACATCCACCATGAAGTAACTTCAATTATTTTTTAAAAAAATTTAATCCCTTATAACATTTTCGAAATTTTGTCAAAGTTTTGTTTTGATTTGAGTTAGCGGCTAAAGAAACGTTACGACTGTTTAGTTTCGGTGACAAACAATTCCGAAATTCTCGCAAAAATCAAATAATTGTCGGTTTTTAATGAAACTCATGCACAAATGAATGAAATTATTTTTGAAATTGTTATTTTTTAAAAATCTTGATAAAAATGTTTACAATGAACACAGGAGCCATGATTTTCAGTAATAAAAGAAACATTTTCTTTCAAAATCTCTCACAAAATAGCGTAGAGTATTTTGGTTATGGTCTGTGCATCCGCCGCTTAATACAAGATTACAGTAAAGTAGCTTCTATGGACATTACTTTTATAGATATTTTCATAAAATTACACTGTGTTATCGTTATTTTATTATCCAATACCTTTATGTTTGAAGATGTTACTATCATTTGTAGTATGACAAAGTAAAATTTTTCCAGGAAATCATAATTATCCTTCCGTGGAAATTCCACGGGTTCTGTTAGTATATTTTATTAGTCAAGATAATTTAGATATAAACATGAAAATAAACAATACTGACTGGCAGTTTCACTTCTAACGCTGATGCTCGCTTAAGTTGTCAAGCTGCCACTGACTATTGCTTTCTCTGTTCACACTTTTCCAGGATCAATTTAACTTCATTTTATCGGCATTTCCACTCGAAGTACCTTTGGAATGGGTCTGAAAATAATACGAGGTAATCCAAGCTTTGTGAGTGATATTTGGGTAGACCAAACCGTTTGGCGGCCGTTGATGATTGTGCCAGTACAAAATCACAAGCCACCGTGACCGAGGGGTTGAGAATTCATCACATTGGACTCCGACTCTCTCTCGGACTCTCTCTCTCTCGGACTCTCTCTCTCTCTCGGACTCTCTCTCTCTCTCTCTCTCTCGGACTCTCTCTCTCTCAGCACAGTTGCAATGTAAACCACGGTGGGCTGTTGAGTAGACATTTGTAATAGGAATTTCCTAACCACCCTGGCAGATGAGTGTGCTCGGAAATGAGTGACCAGCCATTATACAGGGTGGTCAAAAAAGGTTTACAGCAAATGATAGCATTTATTTTGAGATTCTTCTTTTATGTGCTATATCCCTTCAGGACGTAGGCGATCTTTGCATTTCGTGTTTCTCTATTCCCAGGTAACTCTTACCACACTCTCCTGTTCCCCCACTCAAACCCCCGCTCTATCATCAATTTGCTCAGGCCCTTTAAATCTATTTTCCGCTGCTTATTTTTGTCTTTCCCTCTGAAGTATCAGATTCTCCAAGCCTTCCTTCCTCATCACATATCCGAAGAACTTAAGCTGTCTTTCCTTAATGCTCAGTATTAATTTCCTTTACGTTTCCATCCTTTCTAAAACATCATTGCTCACATGATCGATCCATGATATACACAGCATCCTTCTGTAGAACCACATTTCAGTTGCTTCAAGTTTTTTCTTCATCTTTGATGAGATTGTCCAGCATTCACTGCCATATCAAAGAACTGACATCACATAGCAATCCAGTACTCTTTGTTTCTAGCGAAATTTTCCTGTCTCTTAATACTCTGCTCAGCTTCTGGAACGCGTCCGTGGCCATTCCAATTCGCCTTCGGATCTCAGTGTCGCACTTTCCGTTCACCGTTAGAACACTTCACAAGTACTTAAATTTTTGTACTTGATTTATTTTAGTATTCCCCACCCGTATTTGGCATTTTGGGCTGCTCTTTTTACTGATCATGCATTCGATTTTCTTGCAGTTTATTTGGAGTTCTTTCTTGTCTCTCTTCAGCTACCTCCTGTAGGAGGTCTTTTTTTTTCAATGTCTGCTATCAGCACTTTATCATCTGCGTAGCTTCTAGGGTCATCAGAGTAATCTCACTGTACATGGCGAAAAGATCTGGCGAAAAGATCTGGCGAAAAGATCTGGCGAAAAGATCTGGCGAAAAGATCTGGCGAAAAGATCTGGCGAAAAGATCTGGCGAAAAGATCTGGCGAAAAGATACATCCTTGTCTTACACCCTTTTCTATCTTTGCATATCTGCTGAATTCGTTTCCTGTCCGTCTGCGGGCGGTTTACTGCTAGTAGATGTTCTTGATTATTTTGATGTCTTTACCAAATATGTCGAGGTTGCAGGGCATTATTATCAATTTCTTGGTATAGTCTACAAAACATCGGTGAACATCCTTTTTCATTTGTATCACACTTTCTGATAGCATCCTAAACTTAAATATCGCATTCCTTGTTCCAGTGTCCTTGACAAAACCGCACTGTTCTTGTCCTATTTCCGGAATGCTTCTGTTTCACGCTCTATTCATCAGGATTCGGACAATGAGATTCGGTATGTGGCTCATCAAACTGATTGTTTGGTGAAGTTCAATTGCACCCGACTTCTTAGGCAAAGCTATGAAAATTGATCTGCTTGGATCATCTGGTATTATACTATTGTTGTAGATTTCATTTATTATTTCCGTAATTTTCTCTATGCCGAAATCTTTTAAGGCTGTCAGCATCTCTATTACAATGTCATCTGGTCCAGCTGCTTTGTTCCAATTCAGTTTGGCCATTGCAGCTTTCACTTCGGATTTTAGCATTTCCGGTCCGTCAGCATCTTTGTTTACTATCGGTTGCTCTCTCTTGTGGAAAAGATCTTTTATACATTCTTCCCATCGCTGGAGTATTTCTTTCTCCAATATGTATTTTGGGATTACATATACAATTATTACATTGACAATTTAATTTTATTGTGTACGATAAAACAAAAGCGCTTAAATTTTATCAGCGCAAGTTGTCCATCAGAAATTGCACATCTTTAAACCCGAACCTCTTACACTTCGACAAATATTTTTGCATAAGTTCTTGTGTATTAATTTCTTTAAATGCATCTCTTAAGTAATTCTTTTCAAAATCACCGACACTTGGTTTTTTACTATAATGGATCACCCTGTATATAACAAACCTTTGTTCCACATTACAGTCAAAACACTTGTCAAAGTTAGAGTTTCAATAAATCTATTGAAATTATTTTCAAATCTCCTATTTATACCCAACTTAGAACAAATGACAAGTTTCAACACATTAGTCCTTCCTTAAAGACATAAAATTTAAAACTTGGTTGTTTTAAAAACAATGTTTCTAAAATAAAAATTTTAAAATTTAGTTCATGTCAAAAAATTCTACACACTAAAAGTATTGTTTATAGTATTAAGAAAAAAGTGTTAGATAAGAAAACCTTAAAGAAATTCATGTTAAAGTATCTGCATAATTTACATTATTCGAACTATTGTCCTCATCTTTGTTGCCATTTGTACGAAGTTTCGGCCGTTGTGCGTTCCAGCTGTCTTCAGGTGCTAGGAATTTCGAACCGAACCCTTTATTACAACCACTGGTAGTAGTGCCTCTTTTGCTAGACATGAGTTATCTCCCTCTAACCCTGTAAGTTACTTGTTCACCACTGCTGTAGCCTGGTATTGAACTCACAGCTCTTTGGGTCAAGTCATAGAAATTAACCACTGTCTATATCCACTGGGTCATATGTACTTAAGGACACAAAAGTCCGAATAATGTAAATACCTCATCTCAGAAATGTAGACGAAAAGAATGATCTATTATTAAACGTCGTACAAACGGCAACCAAGATAAGGACAATAGTCCGAATAATGCAAATAGTGTAAATACTTCATCTCAGAAATATAGACAAATAGAATGATCTATTATTAAACATCGTACAAATGGCAGCAAAGACGAGGACAATAGTTCGAATAATGTAAATACTACTTCATCTTAGAAATATAGACAAATACTATCTACATAATGTTTTAATTTTTATTGATCGTTTCATCAAAGACAAGGCAGAACTGCCACTGGTGTGCGGGAGATTACAGTGAGAGAGAGAGAGAGAAAGAAGGACGTCGAAGAAAGGATAAGAAAAAGATGAGAGTCAAGGAGATAGAAGATGGCAATTGATGTTGCATTTAAACTTTTGGACATTGTAGCTATCAGGGAAGCAAGACAAAAAAAAAATAGGACCTAATTGCCTATCTAGTAGCATGGGTAAATTCATGTGAGTGGGCACCAAGGAATGATAAAGTTAAAATCTATATTAGTGCAAGTATATTCGATATACATTAAACTAAGTCTAGCTCAAGGTTACAATAATGAGGCAGTGGTGGGGAGCTCGCCAAAAACTGCTTTCAATGTCAACTTGCTGATCTTTGTTTGCTCTTTAGTATGTGATGCCTGGAAATACCACAGGCCTGAAGTTAATGTTTTCATCAGGAAGCTTTGAACTAAGAATTGATCTGTGGCGACCCAATATGTAGTAGGGTCTCTCTATGAAATATCTAAGAGCCTTGTACATACTGTCACCTCAGAAAACATAAAAACCTTGGAATCTTAAGGGTTAACCTAGAAGGTTACCCCAAAGCCACCAAGCGCAAACTTCATGTTACTAACATTACACATCTGATATTTTCATAGACAAGCTTCATAGGACACCAGATTAAAGCAGCTAAACCCATTGTGCATATTAAACTTAATGAAGGTTGAGATATTTTTACCTAAATAGTTACTGTCAAAATTGTAATGTGTAAAATGAGTATTAGAGAATATGGTTGGTAGGGGGTATTATGAGGATAAAGAGGATAAATAATGACTAGCCCTTGACTTGAAAAGTTTAAGATTGAAATATTTAAGGAATGAACCACGTAAGAGTTTGTTCATTAAAGGGATTTTTTTGCACAAAAGCGGCCAGAGTGGAACATCCTTATTACATTTGCAGTTAAGTGCATGACGTGATACATACTTGGGTGACCAAATTTCAAAAGGGACATGATTGACTGGGCAGAAGATTTTCTCGCAATAGGTTGCCTTTACTTTCTGCGGTAGACTGGTTGACAACCAAAACTATATAATCCAATCTGTCCTGTTATTTAATCCATAACTGAAAGAAGAGACGGATTAATACCTTTCCCAAGGGTATTTGTGCGTAAGTGAATGCAAGGAATTCAACTGGAATTCGAACTCGGTTCTCCTGCTTCTCGTTCCGAGCCAATATCTACTGCACCACAACGCACATCCTGACATTGGCGGTATGGATTAAAAAAAAACAACAATCAACTACAAACATGTCATGCTCTAGGTGACAAAGATTTTCCTCTCAAATGTGTCATCTATGACCACATCAACACCCCCACTTTATGTTCTATTAAATTGACAATAAAACTTTTGTCTGAATTTTGACAATGAACAATTGGAAATAAAAATGCTTGCTTGGGGGTTCACTGACAGAGTGGTAAACTAGAGGAAGCAAAGCCTATGATTCGATCATTCAACTGTGAAAGCTCGCAAAAGTGATCTTGTATCTTATTGAGGTATTTTAGAAAAAGTTCAGTGTGAAATCAAGTGTTAAAATCTGTGTGAATTCAAAACAAGTTTTTTGTTGTTTTTACTGTTTCTTTTGTGCAATGAGATCTGTTAACTTTTTCTGTATTTAAGACAGAAATTTTATGAAAAAACGTTTTCAAATTTAATTTGAAAATTAACGATAGGAATATTTTTTTTGGCTATTATCTTAACCCTATAGAGATGAGTGTTAGGGGTTAAGAGACATAGTTTTGGACAATATACGAGGAAAGTTCTAGACTTGAAGATTGTAATGATCAAAAACGTCTTTAGAGTCAGTTCCGCAAAGCAGTGTTTCATGAGGAAAAAAAGATGAAAGGTGGAACTTACATCTCACCAATGGGATGTAAAAAAAAGAGGGTCCTTTACTACAAGATCCTTTGCATGGCAGATTTTAAACTGGTAGAACTAAAGAATGTTGTTCGTCTGAATACTTTTCATTTAAGTAGGAACAGAGAGCGAGTGTCTTTCAATTTTTTTTTATCATCTTACTCCAAGCAGGATGTACGTTGTGGTGCAGTGAGTATCGACTCGGAACGACAAATCGGGGAGCCGAGTTCGAATTCCAGTTGAATCCATTGTATTCACTTACGCGCAAATACCCTTGGGAAAGGTATTAATCCGTCTCTTCCTTCCAGTTATGGATTAAATAGCAGGACAGATTGGGTTCTATAGCCTTGGTCAGCAACCAGTCTACCACAGAAAGCAATGGCAACCTACTGCGGGATAATCTTCTACCCAGTCAGTCATGTCTCTTTCGAGACATGATCGCCCAAGCGTGTATCACGTATGGCACTTGACTGACTGACTACCTCGACATCGAGCAATTTAGGACAGACGAACGTGCTTGAGAAAATATCTTTATCAGTAAATCACTGATAAACAGCAGATCTAGTAGTAAGCATCACACACACACACACACATATATATATATATATATATATATATATATATATATATATATATATACACGTAATAAAACTCAACATGTGTTGAGTTTTCTTCTCTATGGGCAGGCTATATTGCTCTGGATAATATCTATTGAGCTCGCTATTTTTATCTATTTAATATTTTATATTTTTAAAATTTTGTTTATCCTCTCCGTTTTCACATGTCTGTCATTATTTCCTCTAATATATATATATATATATATATATATATATATATATAAAATCAGGAAACAAAAGTTAGATATTTTTACAAATCCATTGATAATATTGCATTTCTTGGATCCAGGAAGAGCGGCTGGGGCCTTGAAATATAGTATTAACAATGGATTTGTAAAAATATCTAACTTTGTTTCCTGATTCCTCATTATAATACTCTTAAATTTAGCAATAAATTTTAACATTGAGTTCTCTTTGGAGTCTGTCCCTATTGGAATTTACCTTACCAAATTTCAAGGATTCTATATATATATATATATATATAGGTACCTCCAATTTTACCGTGGGAAAATCAGCATAGTCTGAAGTAAAAGGCCTCAAACTAAATAAAAACAATGTTTTCTCGGCAAAATGTTTATGCTTTCATAAAGAGGATAGATCAAAGTATTTTTTAATTATTTTTACAAATTTTTAAAATTGTTCTAACAGGTTCTGAAAGGCTCATTTAGTGGTAGAAAATCTTTTCTCTCTCGTCAGTGAAAGGGGTAAATTGACGCTAGAGTTTATTACGTCAACAGCGTAATATTACGCGAAGGCATTTTTTGACTGTGAAAGACATTAATTTGGAAATTCTTGCAAAACTCAAATAATCGTCTGATTTTGATGAAAATTTCAGGACTTATTCACAAATGACAAATGATTTTTGAAATAATTATTTTAAAAAAATATTGGTAAAAAATTTTTTTTTAAATTTGTTACCACCCCCCCC
The DNA here is from genome assembly GCA_037127315.1 of Ascarosepion bandense. Classification (NCBI taxonomy): domain Eukaryota; kingdom Metazoa; phylum Mollusca; class Cephalopoda; order Sepiida; family Sepiidae; genus Ascarosepion; species Ascarosepion bandense. The sequence continues at coordinate 206,227 of JBBBDQ010000667.1, forward strand.
CCCCACACACACACACACAACCACCACCACAATATTTAATTTCCAGAAATGTCGAAAAATGCAACTCGGTCACAAAATATAGAAAGTTTTCATTAAATTCAGGAGTCATTAAGGAAAGCTAATATCAACTTTATTTTTACTTCAAAACAAGCTACCTTTTAGAAAATCAGCTCTGAATTAGGAAAACAAAAATGCAATAAAACTATGCCAATTTTTATTTGGGTAAACTTAATTACTTTTATAAACATGAATTAAAATTGTGTCATCGTCTGAATAAAAAAAAAATTCCGTTAGTAATGAATTTTTACAAGAATTGTTTTTATTTTTCATATTTTTTATTAAGTAATTTAAAAAGTTTCATAAGTCTTTTACAATTTTCTCCTTATAGGTCTCTCAGATGTTTTTTTAATTAATGTGTGGCAAATATATTTATTAATAGAAAAAAATTCAAAAGTTACTCTAAAAGAGAAGCTTTTTTTTTTTGTAATTTAATTAAAACTTCATTTTTGCATGTTAATTTCCCGTTTTTGGTACCCATAAACGATATAAATCTGTTAAAGGTCACGTGACTCAAGGGTTGTCCGCCCTTACATAAAATGTTCCCGTATATAAACTCCGAAGGTCCTTACTGCTATTCTTTTCGTGCGTGTCTCTGAATCGCTCAAGAAAGAACTCATTTCTAGTCAGAATTTAAATATTTAAAGTAACTTTTATCTTTTATATTTTTAACTTATTAGTTTAATCATTTTTAATATTAATTGTGAATCTATCTACCTAACAGAATTTAGAAAAAAACATCAAAACTTTTTTATTTGTTTTGCTTTTTTGGGCTGTTCATTCCAATGGCATGTGGTAATGATTCATAAAAGAAATTATTAGGGATAAAAATGTTTACTTTCAATGTGTGTTTGCAAAATGTGACTAAGAAATAAATATGTACTACAATGTTATGGTGGATAGGTTAAGATTAAAACAATTTGGAAAAGGTTTCATTTTTTTCTTTTCAATTGAATGAAAAAGCCAATTTTTAGTTTCTTTATTTCATAGCCTAATCCTACTAATGAAATTATGCATTTTCAATGTTAACCTAATACTTTAAAGTTTATTTTTAATTATAAATGAATGTACAAAACATGTTATAAAATTATTTTTACCCTTAGTTATCAAATTAAGAAAGATACCTACATTCACAACGGCAAAAATCAAGAGGAAAGTTGGAATTTTAAAAAAATGTTTAATTTCAATTTGTGTTTGCAGAATGTTTTTAAGAAACAAATATGTACTACAATTTTATGGTGCCTAGCTAAGATTAAAACAAATTGGAAAAGGTTTCCTTTTTTTTATTTTCAATTGAATGAAAAAGACTTTTTTCTATTTTATTTCATAGCCTAATCCTACGATTGAATTTATGCATTTTTATTGATTAACTCCTACTTTCATTAAAATGATTTTACCCTTAGTTATCAAATTAAGGGAGATACCTACATACCTGTACCTGGAAAAGCAGCTAAACAGTGAGGAGGATTGGAGTGCCAATTAAGAAAACTCAGGGCTACAAAATATTTTCGAAATTCCTTTCTCTTCAAGATATTGCATAAATACAGTATGACATGTACAAAAAATATAGATACTTATTTATAACATCTACAGTTATGTAAAAATTAAATTAGATATTTTTACCTAGTTATCTTACTAATTAATATGAATAAGGCATAATAAAAATATTAATAATTAGCATAATATTTCATAACTTTACTGGATTATTTTAATTTCATTCTTTGTTATTAAATTGTAAAATTTTAAAAGCAATTTCAATTTTTATTTATTTAGCAAGCATATTCAATCATCCAGCTATAATGCTAAACGAACATTGTATAAAATATTATGTAATTGATGAAAATATTATGTCATGGTTAGCTATGCAGTTAAAAAAACAGAAACCGGTTTTTTAGATACATAAAAATTTGCAACTTCCGGACGCCATACTTGGGGTGTTGACAGACAGTAGCTGACATAATCAATCACAGCTCGAATTATGTTGATGACAGGACTACTGTATTTAAGATAAGTTTCTGTCTTAAATTTCATAAAGTAAGGAATTACTATTGTGTGAAATCAGATTAAGGTAAGGTTCAATTTAAACAATTGACTTTAAAAAAAAGTGTCTTTGATGTATATATATTTTTCCAGATTTTTAAAGAGAAAGTTGGCTAATGTTGACGTAACCTGTCAATAAATCATAAAATGGCGGAAAATTTAAAGGTTTTATTTTCCAAAAATTTCAGATTCCAATCGATATAATTTAAGTTTAAAATACACCAGTGTATTTTGATTATTGGAATTACTAACTTTAATCCCTTGGCTTTCAAATAGATCTAATTTTAAAGCTTGAAAATTTAAAAATAATCTATTTAAATTTAGGTATCTAAGAATTGATTGGATATATATATATATATATATATATATATAATGTTGAAAATGGGTTAAACACTATTTCCTCAGATACACGAACAATCTGTTAATCTCTTCTCGCTTTCATATTCACTAAATAAACGTCTCAACTTTTCTCCAGTCGGTTATCATCTGTGATCTTGTAACAGACACCAGAGAGAAGGTTTCAGTTTTTAGTGGTGTAGAAAAAACACGAAAGAAAGAAAAAACACGAAAGAAAGAAAAAACACGAAAGAAAGAAAAAACACGAAAGAAAGAAAAAACACGAAAGAAAGAAAAAACACGAAAGAAAGAAAAAACACGAAAGAAAGAAAAAACACGAAAGAAAGAAAAAACACGAAAGAAAGAAAAAACACGAAAGAAAGAAAAAACACGAAAGAAAGAAAAAACACGAAAGAAAGAAAAAACACGAAAGAAAGAAAAAACACGAAAGAAAGAAAAAACACGAAAGAAAGAAAAAACACGAAAGAAAGAAAAAACACGAAAGAAAGAAAAAACACGAAAGAAAGAAAAAACACGAAAGAAAGAAAAAACACGAAAGAAAGAAAAAACACGAAAGAAAGAAAAAACACGAAAGAAAGAAAAAACACGAAAGAAAGAAAAAACACGAAAGAAAGAAAAAACACGAAAGAAAGAAAAAACACGAAAGAAAGAAAAAACACGAAAGAAAGAAAAAACACGAAAGAAAGAAAAAACACGAAAGAAAGAAAAAACACGAAAGAAAGAAAAAACACGAAAGAAAGAAAAAACACGAAAGAAAGAAAAAACACGAAAGAAAGAAAAAACACGAAAGAAAGAAAAAACACGAAAGAAAGAAAAAACACGAAAGAAAGAAAAAACACGAAAGAAAGAAAAAACACGAAAGAAAGAAAAAACACGAAAGAAAGAAAAAACACGAAAGAAAGAAAAAACACGAAAGAAAGAAAAAACACGAAAGAAAGAAAAAACACGAAAGAAAGAAAAAACACGAAAGAAAGAAAAAACACGAAAGAAAGAAAAAACACGAAAGAAAGAAAAAACACGAAAGAAAGAAAAAACACGAAAGAAAGAAAAAACACGAAAGAAAAACACAAAAACACGAAAGAAAAACACAAGAAAAACACAAAAACACGAAAGAAAAACACAAAAACGAGAAATTATTCTTAGTTTTAATGACCGTCAAAAAATAAAACTATTTTAATTTTGGTCCGATTTGCAATATCCTATTTTCAGGTTTGTTTTTTTTTTTTTTTAGCTTTAATCCGCATCTATTATGCCAAGTTCCGGCTTAAACTTTTACGTCTTTTCTTTTAGAATTTTCTTTTATTCTTTTTCACCCACTCAGATAAAAAAAAAAAAAAAAAAAAAAAAAAAAGAAGCATTTGTTTATATCGCGGTCAATAGAGAAAAACCCATTGTAAGGAATTGGCAGGATCTCTTTTTCTTTTAGTTCTCTGCCCCCCCTCCTCTTTCTCCCCTTCCTCTCATCTCTCTACTCCCTCTTCTGTGGCTGACATTGATCCGTCATACTTTATAATGGGTTATCCGTTCTAGTGAAACGTGGTTGTGTGTTGAAATCAGATTAACTGAATTTGGCCTCGTTAGTAGATAGCCCGCTATACGTTATAAAAGTGGGTTATAGAACGAGAAAATCAAATTGAGTATAGAAACAACATTTTATATATATATATATATATATATATATATACACAGATATCAATTAAGGTTTTTCACAAATAAAGTAATGTCTTTTGGATGAGTTCAAAGGACGTTAAAATGTTCATAGCAGTAAATGCTGAAAAGAGTGTGTGCGTATGAATGTGGGAGCGTTTCTCAGTTAGGAACGTCTTTGATGTTTTCCGCTCCGTAGATCAGGTAAGTAGCTCATTGACAGCGAAGAAGAAGGTGAGAGAGAAAAGCGAGGCGAGCATGGTGGGTCGCTTGACGAGGTCAAGGGACATGCTAATTATGCTCGCACTTTCTCAACTGGTAATGCTTTTTGTGTCGGCTTTTTATTTCGTCTTTGTGGGTCCCAGCAGGTCATTTGGGAATTCACACCCGTATTTAATTCTGGGCTTCCCATTGGATGATAAATAAAATCCGCGTAGGTTCGCGAACTGGAATTGGATATTTATTAATCTTTGGTTTTCTGCCGGAACATATGCGTGGAGCCGGGTGTGCAAAGACCAGTTTTGGTCATTTGCTTTCTGGACCTTTGAGGGCAAACATCCGGTCCCTCGCTTTGCTCGGTATCACCACAAATTAATTGTGGCTCACAAACTACAACTTGCCGCTCTGTTGTGTTTCTGACTTATAACAGTTTGCAAAAATTCAATAAAGGGTGTTTGGTCCCGGTGATTTTTAACCTGTGGCAACACCTCCTCCATTGCACTAAAAAAGTGGGTGTGTAATATTGACACCAGTTGCAGAGAGCAGGCAATTTTTCATCTCAGCCCATGGACGTGAAGACCTCTACGGAGGAAAAGGGGAGAGGACAGAGAGAGACAGAGGATAAAACTAGAAGAAGAAAGAGAGATCCTACCAATCCCTCATGATGGATTCTTCTCTTTTGACCGTGAGGAAAGAAGGGATATAAACAAATGCTTTTTTTTTTTTATCTCAGTGGGTGAAAAAGAATAAAAGAAAATTCTTAAAGGAAAGACGTAACGTTTCAGCGGGAACTACTTTTGACATAAGAGATGCGGGTTAAAGGTAAAACAAAAAACTAATCTGAAAATAGAAGATTGCAAATCGGACCAAAATTAAAATGGTTTTATTTTTTTGACAGTCCTTAAAACTAAGAATAATTTATCTCTTTTTTTTTTTTTTGTTTTTTTTAACCACGACACCACCAAAAACTGAAACCTCACTGGTGTCTGTTACAAAAACACAGATGATAACTGACGAGAGAACAGTTGAGACCTTTATTTAGAGAATATTAAAGCGCGGAGAGATTAACAGATTGTATGTGTATCTGAGGAAATAGTGTTTAACCCATTTTCAACATTACGCCCCGTGGACCACGGGTAGAGTCGCCGACTGACGCCAATTCGGTCGGGTTTCGAGCCTGGATTATGTAGCAATCGGAGTCTAACCGTACTGATGAGCTATGATACAGCGAAACAGATCTGTCTGTGGATGACTATATATATATATATATATATATATATATATATATATATATATATATATATTGTAGAGTCCTTGAAATTTGGTAAGGTAAATTCCAATGAAGAGACTCCAAAGGGAACTCGATGTTAAAATTTATTGCTAAATTTAAGAGTATTATAATCAGGAAACAAAGTTAGATATTTTTACAAATCCATTGTTAATACTGTATTTCAAGGCTCCAGCCCACTCTTCCTGGATCTGTGGTGATATCGACCGAGCAAAAGCGATGAACCGGATGTTTGCGCTCTCACGACCAAAGCAAATGATCAGAAGTCGTCGTTGCGCAGCCGGATTCGCGCAGATGTTTCGGTTGAAAAATAAAAATTAAATGTTAAATTTCCACTTCGCGAGCTTACGCGAATTTTGTTTATCGGCCAATGGGAAACCCAGAATCAAATACGGATATGAATTCCCAAATCATTTGCTGCGATCCAAAAAGAAGATATAAAAAGCCGATACAGAAAGAATCGACAGACAGACCCAGACTCGAGAGAGACGAATGTAATTAGTAGCTCCCTTGACCCAAGTCAAGCGGCTTACTGTGTTCGCCTTCTTTACCCCCCTCATCTTATCTCTCGCTGTCTCAAAACTACTTACTGACTTAAGGAGAGAATACATCAAAGACATTCCTTACTTACACACCCCCACATTCCTAAGCATTAATTTTCTTTTC
>JBBBDQ010000667.1:215000-232500 GCA_037127315.1 Ascarosepion bandense
TATATAGAGAGAGAGAGAGAGAGAGAGATCCTTCACTTCGTACTTTCAGTCTCTCTCTCTCTCTCTCTCACACACTATATATATTTACTGCCTTTCCTTTCTGGCCTTCTTTTTGTTAATGTGAATAAATCAGTTTCAAACTAAAAGATGCAGACCTCGTACACAGCATATTTTTCAGCATTATCTCCGTTGTCAATGCACTTGATGAAGTAATGAATATTAATCATATTGACTGAACCTTAGAAAAGGTAAAGGAAGATTTGGAGATCCAAATTCAACTGACAAGTAACCAGCAAACTACAGAGTTTTTTTGTTCTTCTGTCATATCGACACGTACTCTTTAGTTTCCTTTCTTCTACTCCTTAAGTTCATTCTGTGCGTTTTTATTTATTCATTTTTCATTCCTAATTTCATTGTTTTATTTTTCATTTCCTCTTTCTCTCCAATCCTAAACATATCAAAGGATCTTTATAGGCCTTTTTTATGCTTTCCTTCTTTTAGCTTCCTTCCTGCTATACATATACTTGTATCAAGTTTATGCCACAAAAGCAACAGGAGACGAAGATGATTGGCTGAAGTGGATATATACAGTAGCAGCACCTTGTTCTCTAGTAACTTTTACCTTTATGTATATTCGTAGACGTTGACAGGAAAGTACTCCTATCCAGCCAGACACTAAGTAAAACTTTTGTGTTCACAAAACGTAGACTTTTAAACACTTATTAAATACTGGACAATCTCAAAGATAAAGACTTGAAGCAGCTGAAATGTGGTTCTACAGAAGGATAATGAGGATACCATAGACCGAAAATGTGAGCAATGACCAGGTTTTGAAGAGGATAGAAACAAAAAGAAAACTAATACTTATCAAGTAGAGACAGCTAGAACCTGTAATGAGGAAGGAGGGCTACGAGTATCTGATACTCACAAGACGGATAGAGGGAAAGAGACAGGGGAAAATAACGCGTGACATACTTGATGGCCTTAAGCAAGTGAATCAGAGTAGGGTTTGGGAGAAATAAAAGCAAAGGTGTTAAGAGCCACAAAGGATGGAGGATGTGGAGAGCCATAATTGAAGGAACAGCACATGAAAGAAAAAAAAAGTAGAATTAAGAGCAGGTATTTCTCCATGGCCAGGTTTATATTCCACATCTTTTGGGATTTATTGTTAAAATTTCAGTGATGTATTTGCTTTCATTCTGTATAATTATTTTGGAAACTTGTTTTTGTTTTTTTTTTTTGGTGGGGGATGATCTAGATACTTCCTCGGTAGATATAAATATAGTTTTCTTCCTCTCTACTTTTCATTCCTCGACCCTGAACATAGCAACCAAAATATTGTAATGTACATTTTCCAGTTATTCTCTTTTCTCCTCTACGCCCACAAACATCTTAACCAAGGTCAATTATTTAACAGGAATTCGCCAGACTCATATATTTCTGTTTTCTTTGACATTGTACCGTACTTGTTTTTCGAGGCAGACGTTCTATTCTTTAATTACTTCACCCTACGCAAAGCGATAAAGCCCCCGACACAAGTACCGAGAGGAAAGAAGATAAATAATAACACTAACAGAATTCAAAAGACAGGTGACAATTGACGTTACCTTTAAGTTCTTGAAGATCATGCTCAACAGAAACGTAAGACACCAGAAGAGACTAGTTGGTTTTGTTTTTATGGCATATCAACCTCAGCGGGTCATTTAATGCCAACTAAATTTTTTTATTTATTGCTGGTAATACCTTTTTCTTTCAACAATTTATTGTTTTTATATAAATTTTTGTCTCTAGTTATACTTTATCGTTCTCGAATATCAAAATTCAATTTTTTTTTTAAGGACAGAGTCCCCAAGTCCTACCCTATTATTTAACCCATTACTGGAGGGAAGAAATGAATTGATACCTTTCTCAAGGGTACCAGTGCTTAAGTGAATGCAGGGCATTCAACTGGAATTCGAACTCGGCTCACCGATTTCTCTTTGCGAGCCGATATCCCCTGCACCACAACGCACTTCCGTCACTAAACGCTTACAGCACCTGGTATTCCCAAGCGGTCACCCATCTAAATACTGAGCAGGCTCAACATTGCTTAACTTCGGTGATCGAGCGAGAACCGGTGTATTCAACGTGATATGGCCGTAAGCCCCAGATGAGATTAAAATTAGTATATGACTAACAGCGACATCCTGCAATTCTAACAGTGATGATACCTAACTGCTAATCTTGTCAGTCAGTTAAGTGCCATACGTGATACACGCTTGGGCGATCATGTCTCGATAGAGACATGACTGACTGAAGATTATCCTGCAGTAGGTTGCCATTTATATAAAATAAATTATAGACTGATTACCAGCCAAGGCTATAGAACGCAATCTGTCCTGTTATTTGACTCATAGAGGGGGAAGAGATGTATTATATTATTAAGTAGTAATTAGTGGGTATCAGTTTATTACTTCATAACAATATAAAACTGATCCCCCACTTTATGTCCAGTAGAAGCCTTAATCAGGTTTTGACTTATATTTAGTCAGTCAGTTAATTGCTATACGTGATACACGCTTTGGGCGATTATGTTTCGAAAGAGACATGACTGACTGAGCAGAAAAGATTATCCCACAGTAGGTTGCCATTACTTTTTGCGGTAGACTGGTTACCAGCCAAGGCTATAGAACCCAATCTGTCCTGTTATTTAACCTATAACTGGAGGGATGCGAAGGATTAATATATTTCCCAAGGGTATTTGTACCTAAATGAATGCAAGGAATTCAACTGGAATTCGAACTCGGCACCCCGATCTCTCCCCGAGTCGATGTCCACTGCACCACAACACACACCCTCTAATCTTGTACTAAGCTTTAATTTATGAAGTCAAGGTACCAAAAAGTAAAGTTCATTAGAGCAATTGCCACTGATATATAAAGACACAGGAAAACTAAGTTATAGGGGCGGGAATGTGGCTGAAGCCGAGATGCCAGGTCATGACTGTTAACATTGCAGATACTTGGGACCGTCAAGTGTAATAACAACATTCAAAAGACAGGTGACAATTGACGTTGCCTTTAAGTTTTTGAAGATCCTGCGCAACAGAAACGTAAGACACCAGAAGAGATTAACAAATGTGTTAGAAAGGTACTATTAGTATATGAATATACATCCAGCAATTCTAACAGTGATGTAGCGTAGGGAGATGGTTAATGTCTCTTTGATTCGGCCTTGTGTCAGACATAACCGAACTCCTTACAGCTTGCAAAATTTATGCAGAATTATCATCATAATTATCAGAAGGTTGGTTATTGGCAGAATGGAATGCAAAAATATACATGTTTCATGTTAAAATAGAAATTTATTAAAAGGAAAGAATAACACGAGTTGTAGAAGTTAGTGTGCAATTAGAAACATTAAGAAGAGTAGAGTTCGTGTTCAATATTGAAGTTACAGGTATCAAGACTTGTAGAAAATGTTTGTAGTAGTAATTGTTGAAAGAGTATTATGTATGTATGTATGTATGTCTGTATTCAGTAGTAATGTCTTTGGATGGAAAAGTAGAAGTAAAAGGAATTAACAGAAGGAAAGAGAAAGAGGACGAATATCCGAGTCAGCTTGAAGCTTTTCTCGTTACATTTTAGCTTGTCGTCTTTGCAGCTTCCATCCCCTGACTGACTCACTGACGCTGATCGGGGCCCTTTTGTTTTCATTAAGTTTTCGCACTGACTCGCGAAGTCCGCAAGTCTTGCAAGTCTTTACCATTGGTTAAAAATCAATTTAACACCTACTTGCGAAATCTGATTTCGACTTTTTCTTTAAACACATGATCAATCCTTTTTCTATTTGGGAAAAACTAGGATTTCACACGTCATTGTGAATTTTTGTAAAAGTGAAGGTTGATTTTAATTTCTTATCCGTTTACAATGATACCTAACTGCTTATCTTGTACTTAGCTTAAATTTATGAAGTCAAGGTACCAAAAAGGAAAGTTCATTAGAACAATTGCCGTTGATATATAAAGGCACAGGAAAACTAAGTTATAGGATTAAGAATGTGAGTGAAGCTGAGATGCTAGGTCATGGCTGATAACATTGCAGATACTTAGGACTTGTCACATACCCGTATCGACAATGCCCATTAAGATGTTCATGTGCAGCTTCGGATATATTACATTTTCACATCTATGGATATATGCTGATCATCTATCCCAAATTGAACAAGAAACTAAAGTAAAATTGATATTCGATTGAATAATCGAATGGCAATCCTTTCCCAGGTTTATTTTATTTCAACACGCTGACGACAAATCAAGGATGAACGTCGAAACAATGTAATTTTGATATAAAATTTTAATGCAAGATCAAAAGAATAAAAATAAAATAAAAAGAAATCTTAAGGAATTAGAATGTCCAAAGATCTTAGCCTCAAAATTACTTTTGGATACCCAGTTTGGTCGAAATATGAAATTACAATATAATAAACAGGAACAATATACAGGCGATCGTGAATGCAAAATATCAACATACAATTAGATAGTGGAAATTATTTAGTTTGAAAGCACGTGGTATGGTGTGTGTAAGAACATAATATTCATGTAAGCATGCATATTCTAATGCGGGTCTAATAATTTGATAACTTTATGACAGTTTCTTCTTTTACCGTCTCTCTTCGTTCTTTCTTTACACACTTGAAATTTAGATAGTTTCTATTTTCTATTTTCACTATCTTCAACGTAGCTTCCTTTCAGCATACAGGTTCTGTTATCTAGTGATTTCTCTGCGTTTTCTTTTTTTACTTCCCCTTTTTCTTTTGCTAAGTTGTTTGTTTTAACTTTGTCTACTTCAAAATTACATCAGCTTCATAGCTATATTTTCTGTCCTTCTTTTGAGAAATTGATTATCTTCACTTTCTTTTCGTTACTTCAAATTAACTGCAATCAGCGTACGAATTACAACAGCTTCGTAGATATATTTTCTTTCGACAATTATGTGTCAGCATACAGAAATTAATATAACTTCGTTTCGTCTTTGCTATTGTATTTCTTCCTTTCTCGATTAACGGCATAATTCCGTTTTCTTCCTTCTTTTAACGAATAAGACTTTACACCTTCCGTCTTGTTTTCTTATCCGGAGTTACTCGTGATGTAACGGGCTGATCCACGCTATCATTTCCAAATGCGTCTCCCTTCCTTCATCGTTAGCAGAGTCTATCAAGCAGTTCTTGCTTCATTGAAACTCAGCAAGTAACTGATTAACTTCTTCCTTTAATTTTCTCACGTGACATCTTTTGGCGCGAATTTTAATTTCTGCTGCTTCTACGATCTCCTGATCGACATCAGACGTCTAGTTTATTTCCTGTCTGGCTTTTATCTAGATCGCCTATCCTTGACCTGCTATTCCAACACTAGCACCGGTCATTCGTGATCGACCAATTGTTACTACGCAAAGTTCACCCTCATATGCATAGGTGTGTGTGTGTTGTTATCTATATATCCATAACACTGTCAAGATGAATAGCAGAAGCACGAGACCAGATGTAGCAGCCATATTCGATGCACAGATGAATGGTAGATTTATAGATGTTCGAGAAATTCTCGAAAGGGTATTTGTCTTCCACCACAGAGTGAACGAACTTTCCTAGCAGCAGAGCTAGCAATTTATTTAATTGTTCTAATTCATGTCAGTGAAAAATATTAAACAGAAAATGTACAAGGAGTTATTTTACTGAAGGTTAGCATCAACCATATTGATCAAAGAAAACTAGGTTCTGTGAGTGGATATCGGCTTGGAATGAAAAACCGAGAAGCCGAGTTCGAATTCCAGTTGAATTCGTTGCATTCACTTAGGCGCGAACACCCTTGGGAAAGGTATTAATCCGTCTTTTCCTCCAGTTAGCAGAACAGATTGGGTTCTATAACCTTGGCTAGTAACCAGTCTACCGCAGAAAGTAATGGCAACTTTATAGCGGAGACTTACCTCTCCGAAGCAAGAGAAGGCGAGTTGTCTGCACATGCGTAGACGTCATGAAACTGCGAGGCGAGCTCATGGAAGGCAGTTTTGAAATGACACGGCGCGTGCGTCATTGGCGAAAGCGAGGCTATCACATGCGAGAAATTTCGGTTTCTTGTCAGAGCCCAAAAACGCACAAAAAAGCCAACTTCTGCGACTCATGATGGCTACACCGGTGTTCAAGAGAGTGCTTTGTTTACGGTGCACAGAGAACGGAGTCCCGAGTGAAGCAGTGTTCCGCCTTTGACGTAGAGCAATCGGCAAGAACAGATCTGTGGTGATACCGAGCAACCGAGGGGCCAGATAAATGACCAAAACTAGTCTTTGCGCATCTGGGTTCCACGCAGAAGCCTGTAGCGGAACTCTGGATCCTGATTGGTCATCAAATCGCAAAATTCAAAATACGTCAGAGAAACGGTTTTTCCATAGCTAAAGGAAAATTCGTTTCTGAGCCAGCCCATGTGACTGGATTTAATATTCAAGGATGGTCTCTAACTGGTCACCGTCAGTCAGAGGAGTCGGATTGCTGACACACAACCTACATGTAACGGCAACTTCAAATCAACCCGGAGATAAGGTCAGGTCGCACCGTGTTCTCTTTCAACAATTACATCTACAAACATTTTGTACGAACTCTTAATTCCTCAACCTCATCATTGAACACGAACTCTACTCATAAATTCTTACTAGGTATTCCTCCTTTTAATAAATTTCTTTTTTACATTCAAAGTGTATATTTTATTATTCCACTCTTCTACACTAATCCACACATTCTAACCTGCTAATAATTCTGATAATGATGAAAACCTGATGACAATAACTTTGCATAAAATCCTGTCAGCTGTAGGAGTTCGGTTAAGACTGACACAGGACCGAACAAAAGAAACATTAACCAGCTCCCTACACTTCAGATCCACGCGGTCATTCATTCCTATACCAACCACACTTCGTCAAACAATACCACCAACCTACTGCGGGATGATCTGCCCAGTCAGTCATGTCTCTTTCAAGACATGATCGCCCAAGCGTGTATAACGTATGGCACTCAACTGTGTGACTAAGGCAATTAAAAAAGTCGCGATTTTGGTCACTTACGCCAGTCACACAATATTTCCGCAGTATAGACCAGTGGTTCTTACTTTTTTTTTATTTTCTGAGTCACAGAACTCAGAGAAGTAACCTTTCACATACAGGCAGATACTCATAATCTGATTGTTTTTTTTTCACAACATTTGAACGTGCATTTCTTCATAATCCACCCGCATGGACACACATCCCTTTTCAGGTAGCCACACTTGGAAGAACTTTTAGTCAACCCTCACCAGTATATAAGATAATGAAGCCGTGATAAACCATGGAAAATGAGAATCATCATTCGCTCTAATAGAGTGGCAAAAGATGGCAGTCATGCAGAGAATTATCTAAATTTATTTATAAATGGAACTTTGCGTGTATGTGTGTGTCCGTTACCTATAGACTCCGAAATGGCTGAACTGATTTCCTTGTAAATTTTACACAGTTGTACTGTAAGCGTCTGCGAGTGTTCTTAGATAGGTTTTGTGTCGAGGTACCCTCCCCCCGATTAATATCGAAAAAAATCGGTTTATAGAAGGAGTGGTTCGATTTTAATCAAATTTGATGCACTCAAAGACATTAGAAACGATATTCAGAAGTTTCAAGGTTGCAGTTCTTACAATAGTGCAGAAAATCGATAATATATATAGGCAAGATGTTTGTGTGTGTGTTTTTCTGCCTGTATGTCTATTTTTTCAGCCCTTTTAGTTTTTAATTGTAGTTCTTAGTCTCAGCCATGATACCATTTACTCAGAGGACTTATTTAGCCTTCAAAATTCAGTTTACGACGAAAAAAACTTATTTGATATCGATACCAGGAAATCAAAATTTCATTTTTCTTTCAGTCTACGGTTTCACTTTAACTAGAAACAACTACTGCTTTTTAGTCTTTCGTGCCAACGTCCAAAGAGATTGAGCTCCAGGACCATGGATTAGTTTTAAAGCTTTCATTACACCCCAGCAACGCCGGGCTATACTGCTAGTTACACATAAATGGCAAACAGCGTGTACAGGCAACTTTCACTTATTATAGATGTTCATGTTATTCTGCTGTCAAAAATGAGTGAAAAGGAATAAGAGAATTAACATTTTGCATGAAGACTGAGAAAAGTCACAGATCACTATAAGAACTAACCTTTCATAGATATAACTGGACCATTGTTTGACCTAATCCAGCCATTCCTCTCTAATAGCACAATGAAGGTAATATTAAACGGACATGCCTCCCAAAACTACCATACGAACGCTGGTGTCCCTCAAGGCTCTATTCTAGGTCCTACACTTTTTCTGATCTACATGAACGATCTCCCCGATGTTATAAGATCCCAAGTAGGCATGTACACCGACGACACCAGTTTACTCTCGCCTTGATAAATCTGAGGTTGACAAAGCGAACCTTGCTGCAGAGCTTGGGAAGGACCTCCAATCTGTGGTGGACTGGGGAAAGAAATGGCTCGTAAATCTTAATGCTTCCAAAACAAAGCTACTATCTATTAACCATCATAGACAATCGCTTCTACCGCCCGACACACACCATTAGCATGGAACAGGCTAGCCTCCCTGAGAGTAAAACACTACGCTTCCTTGGCCTCACACACTCAGCGGACCTCAAGTGGAATGACTATAATGAATCCATTGCTCAGAGCCAGGAAGTTTTTTCCCGTCTGAGTCCGTCCTGTACATATATAAATCTGTCATCCGCCCGTGTATTCAATACTGCTGCCACATCTTATATACCCCTGCTATTCACCTCGGGTGTTTTAACAAAATCCAACGGAGAATCTTCAGTGTGATCGATACCGACTTAACAGCTCGGCTGCATTCGCTCTCTCACTGGCGTGACGTGGCTTCTCTGTGCCTCTTCGATAAATACTTCCACGGCGCTACTAGATTGGCAACTAGGTCCCACCCTTTTACAGTGAAACCGATAAAGTGTAACCGCACTTTCTACTCTAATAGCTTCTTTTCTCGCACCTCCCGCCTGTGGAATTCCCTTCCATATACTTGCTTCCCCGACAGCTACAATCTCCAGGAATTTAAATGTAAGGTCACTAGACATCTATCTCACTAACTCGCATCCATTTTTTCAAGCTGTTTTTCCATCTACTCCACCCCCATCCTCGGTATCCTCATGCGTCTATTACTCTCCTCCTCATCACTTTCACTATGTAACCCCCCCCCTGCACAAAACAGAAGGATTAACAAAAATATCGGTAGCATGAAAAATGCAAGAAATCCATAAAACAGTTCAGAGAGCAGATCATCTTTTCACTAAAGAAAATTAATTTGTTTTTATGGTACATGTTTACTTGTACCACGCGTACACGAGTGAAGCCGGAGTTTTTATGAACAATTTTTTTATGCAACAAATAGGTAGGGGCGCACTATACACAAGTAATTTTTTTTGAGAAGAAAGGAGAGGAGAAGAAAGGAGAGGAGAAGAAAGGAGAGGAGAAGAAAGGAGAGGAAGAAGGAAAGGAGAGGAGAAGGAGGAGGAGGAAGAAGGAAAGGAGAGGAGAAGAGAGGAGAAGAAAGGAAGAAGGAAGGAAGGGAAGGGAAGAAGGAAGGAAGGGAAGGGAAGAAGGAAGGAAGGGAAGGGAAGAAGGAAGGAAGGGAGGGAAGAAGGAAGGAAGGGAGGGAAGAAGGAAGGAAGGGAGGGAAGAAGGAAGGAAGGGAGGGAAGAAGGAAGGAAGGGAGGGAGGGAGGGAAGAAGGAAGGAAGGGAGGGAAGAAGGAAGGAAGGTAAGAAGAGGAACGTAAATACAAACAAGATTTACATTTAGTAGATTCTGTAGAAAAGCAAAACAGTAGCCAAGAACCAACTATTTCGGCAAAAAATTTGAAAAAGTTAAGCTCTTGAAGCTGGCAAGACAAACCTCTGCATGGCCAATATCCAGAACGTGCCAATAAATCCAATGTTGATAAAAATGTTACCCTTCTATGGGATTACACCATCTATACAGACAGAAAAATTGATGCAAATAGGCCGGACATTATTGTTAAAAACCAAAAACAAAAAAAAAACTTGCTTATTAATTGATATGGCTTGTCTACTGGATTGTAACATAGCAACCAAGAAATTCGAAAAACTGTCAAAATATAAAGACCTGGAAAATGTGAAAATTGAAAACAAGTATCGTATCACTAAGGAGAACTTTTTTTTTTTTTTTAATCATCTCACCCCAAGCAAGGTATTCCACTGCCACTATTGCGCATGGGGCTACATAGGGGAAGGTAAAGAGAAGGAGTGGATAGACATAGGGAATGTCAGGAGAAAGGTGACAGATGAATAAGGATAGCGAGGATGAGGGTCGGGCAGATGGGAAGAGTGCTTGATAGAATGGGAGCAGGTTAGTGTGTTAGGAGGTGTCTATTGACCTTACATTTAAACTCCTGGAGATTGTAGCCGTCGGGGAAGCAATCGTTTGGAAGAGAATTCCACAGTCGGGAAGTGCGAGGAAAGAAACTGTTGGAGTAGAAGTTACGGCTGCATTTTATCAGTTTCACTGTAAAAGGGTGGGATCTAGTTGCTAATCTAATCTCGTTCAAATTCGTATTTAGGGGGCACCAGTGATCTAAGTTCATCGGAGCAGAAGCCGTGAAAGTATTTATAGAAGAGACACGGGGAAGCCACGTCTCGCCGGTGGGAGTGAGACTGCAGGCCGTCTGCCAAGTCTGTATCTATCACATTACAGACCCTCCTCTGAACCTTATCGAGAAGCCCGAGGAGAACAGCAGGGGCACCCGACCAGATATGGCAGCTGTATTCAATGCACGGGCGGATGGTAGATTTGTAAATGTGCAGGATAGATTTAGACGGAAAAAACTTCCGGGCCCTACACAGAGAACCGACTTTCATAGCAGCGGATTTAGCAATGGATTCGATATAGTCATTCCATTTGAGGTCCACTGAAAGTGTGAGACCAAGGAGGCGTAGTGTTTTACTCTCTGGGAGGCAAGCCTGGTCCATGCTAATGGGAGGTAGGTGAGATTGTCGATGATGGTTAATTGACAGTAGCTTCGTTTTAGAAGCATTAAAATTTACTAGCCATTTCTTACCCCAGTCCAATATGGATTGGAGGTCTTTTTCAATCTCGGCTGCGAGTTTAGCTTTGACGCCTACACCAGATTTTTGTTGGAGGCGAGAGTAAACTGTGGTGTCATCGGCGTACAAACAGAGGCGTACAAACAGAACTGAAATTGCACTTCAGTTCTGATTTCCAATGTTGTGCCGTTATCCATTACACCACCCACACATCCATCTAGGTATTTCATGTAGATAATGACCAGATTCGAAGTTGCTTAACTCCAGTGATTTTATAAGAATGAGTGCTGAAAAGTTCATAGGCTGACTATAAAGGTGTGATACTGGGGCAGTCAAGCTTTGCATTAATTAATTTCAATTCTTAATAACTGCACTGTTATGTAAAACTTCTACGTTGAGTTTCTTTTCTCGCACTTCCCACCTGTGGAACTCCCTTCCGTATACTTGCTTCCCTGACAAAATATCCAAAAGTTTAAATACAACGTCAATTGCCATCTGGTATCTCCTTAATTCTCATGCATCTGTTATCTTGTCTTCGGAATACTCTGTGCACCGACTGGCGCGCTGGGGGAAGGAGGCGGAGAAAGGGAGAGACAGACAGACAGAGGCGGAGGGAGAGACAGACAGACAGACAGAGGCGGAGGGAGAGACAGACGGAGGGAGAGACAGACAGACAGACAGAGGCGGAGGGAGACAGACAGACAGACGCGGAGGGAGACAGACAGACAGACGCGGAGGGAGACAGACAGACAGACAGAGGCGGAGGGAGACAGACAGAGGCAGAGAGAGAGAGAGAGGCGGAGGGAGACAAGCAGACAGAGGGAGTAGGGAGACAGACAGACAGACAGAGACGGGAGAGGGAGACAGACAGACAGAGACGGAGAGGGAGACAGACAGACAGAGGCAGAGGGAGAGAGGGAGAGACAGAGACAGAGGCGGAGAGAGACAGAGACAGAGACGGAGGGAGACAGACAGACAGAGGCGGTGGGAGACAGACAGACAGAGACGGTGGGAGACAGACAGACAGACAGAGGCGGTGGAGACAGACAGACAGACAGAGGCGGTGGGAGACAGACAGACAGACAGAGACGGTGGGAGACAGACAGACAGACAGAGAGGGCGGTGGGAGACAGACAGACAGAGGCGGTGGGAGACAGACAGACAGAGGCGGTGGAGACAGACAGACAGAGAGACGGTGGGAGACAGACAGACAGAGACGGTGGGAGACAGACAGACAGAGACGGTGGGAGACAGACAGACAGAGGCGGAGGGAGACAGACAGACAGACAGACGGAGAGACAGACAGACAGAGGCGGAGACAGACAGACAGACAGAGACGGAGGGAGACAGACAGACAGACAGAGAGAGACAGACAGACAGACAGAGACGGAGAGACAGACAGACAGACAGAGACGGAGAGGGAGACAGACAGACAGACAGAGGCGGGAGACAGACAGACAGACAGAGACGGAGAGACAGACAGACAGACAGACAGACAGAGGCAGGGAGACAGACAGACAGAGACGGAGGGAGACAGACAGACAGAGAGACGGAGGGAGACAGACAGACAGAGGTGGAGGGAGACAGACAGACAGAGGCGGAGGGAGACAGACAGACAGACAGAGGCGGAGGGAGACAGACAGACAGACAGGGAGGGAGAGACAGACAGACAGACAGAGGCGGAGGGAGAGACAGACAGACAGACAGACAGAGGCGGAGGGAGAGACAGACGGAGGGAGAGACAGACAGACAGACAGAGGCGGAGGGAGACAGACAGACAGAGGCGGAGGGAGACAGACAGACAGAGACGGAGGGAGACAGACAGACAGACGCGGAGGGAGACAGACAGACAGACGCGGAGGGAGACAGACAGACAGAGGCAGAGAGAGAGAGGCGGAGACAGACAGACAGACAGAGGCGGAGGGAGACAAGCAGACAGAGGCGGAGGTAGACAGACAGACAGACAGAGGAGTAGGGAGACAGACAGACAGACAGAGGCGGAGGGAGACAGACAGACAGAGGCGAAGGGAGAGAAGAGAGGGAGAGACAGAGACAGAGGCGGAGAGAGAGACAGAGACAGAGGCGGAGGGAGAGACAGAGACAGAGGCGGAGGGAGACAGACAGACAGAGGCGGAGGGAGACAGACAGACAGACAGAGGCGGTGGGAGACAGACAGACAGACAGAGGCGGTGGGAGACAGACAGACAGACAGAGGCGGAGGGAGAGACAGACAGACAGAGGCGGAGGGAGAGACAGACAGACAGAGGCGGAGGGAGAGACAGACAGACAGACAGACAGAGGCGGAGGGAGAGACAGACAGACAGACTGACAGAGGCGGAGGGAGACAGACAGACAGAGGCGGAGGGAGACAGACAGACAGAGGCGGAGGGAGACAGACAGACAGACAGACAGAGGCGGAGGGAGACAGACAGACAGAGGCGGAGGGAGACAGACAGACAGAGGCGGAGGGAGACAGACAGACAGACAGAGGCGGAGGGAGACAGACAGACAGACAGAGGCGGGAGGGAGACAGACAGACAGACAGACGCGGAGGGAGACAGACAGACAGACAGAGACAGGAGGGAGACAGACAGACAGACAGAGGCGGAGGGAGACAGACAGACAGACAGAGGCGGAGGGAGACAGACAGACAGACAGACAGACAGACAGACAGAGGCGGTGGGAGACAGACAGACAGAGGCGGAGGGAGACAGACAGACAGAGGCGGAGGGAGACAGACAGACAGACAGACGGAGGGAGACAGACAGACAGACAGAGGCGGAGGGAGACAGACAGACAGACAGAGGCGGAGGGAGACAGACAGACAGACAGAGGCGGAGGGAGACAGACAGACAGACAGAGGCGGAGGGAGGGAGACAGACAGACAGAGGCGGAGGGAGATAGACAGACAGACAGACTGACAGAGGCGGAAGGAGACAGACAGAGGCGGAGGGAGGGAGACAGAGGCGGAGGGAGACAGACAGAGCCGGAGGGAGACAGACAGACAGACAGAGGCGGAGGGAGAGAGAGCGGGAGAGACAGAGACAGAGGCAGAGAGAGAGAGAGACAGAGGCGGAGAGAGACAGACAGACAGAGAGGCGGAGGGAGGGACAGACAGACAGACAGAGAGGCGGAGGGAGGGACAGACAGACAGACAGAGAGGCAGGGAGGGACAGGGACAGACAGGACAGACAGAGAGGCGGAGGGAGGGACAGACGGACAGACAGAGAGGCGGAGGGAGGGACAGACAGAGAGGCGGAGGGAGGGACAGACAGAGAGGCGGAGGGAGGGACAGACAGACAGACAGACAGAGAGGCGGAGGGAGGGACAGACAGAGACGTTAAAGGGAATGTTGAAGAAAAAGTGAGTGAGAGAGAGAGAGAGATGGGTGTCAAGATAAAAGATGGCGAATGACGCTGCATGTAACATTTTTGAGGTTGTGATTATTATGGAAGCAAGCATGGGGAAGAGATTTCCACAAGCGGGAAGTGCGAGAAAAAAAAATCTACTAGAGAAGTGGCCGTTACATTTGCCTATTTGACGCTAAAAGAGTGGGACCTAGTTGCCAATCTAGTTGCACGAGTAAATTCATGACGGCGGTGCACCAAAGAATAAACATCGTCGGAACAGAAGATATGAAAATACTTGTAGAAAAGACAGAGGGAAGCCACATCCAGTCAGTTAGGTGGTGATGAAGAATTGAAAACCGCTGTAAGGATTTGAATACTTCAGCAACCAGCTGAGTTTTACAAAGTGGAACACTGCCATTAAAAGCAGTTGTGACTATGTTGAGATTTTTGGTTAATTTGAGTTTCGTTTAACGACATATCAACCTCTGTGGGTTATTTTATGCTAAAAAGGTAGTGTTTTAAGGTATTTTTTAATGTTCATTTATAGTAAGAAGGTTGATTTAGATTTTGATGAAATGTTTTTTTTTATTTAAGAAACTGAAAATGTTTTCTATTTTGTATTTAAAAATGTATTGCTGCTTAGAATGGTCATATTTTTTCATTCAAAAATGTATTGCTGGTCAGTTTTTTTCCATTCATTCAAAAATTTATTGCTGGCAATATTTTTCATTCAAAAATCTATATTTTTCTATAAAAGTCTATTTTTATATTTTTATAGTGTTTTGAGTCTAAGGGTTAACTATTTGCTCATAGCTGGACCCCAACAGGTGCTACCACTCCGGGTCAGGGTGAACTTGGGAACAACGTCAACGAAGAGGTAGTTCCACGCTCCTCACAACGTCCAAATCAGAGGCCTTGTGGCCGGATACATTTTACCGTCATGCCCAGAACCAGATTTTGTCAAGAACCCCGAGATGAACTGCAGAATGTCAAGAACCCCGAGATGAACTGCAGAATGTCAAGAACCCCGAGATGAACTGCAGAATGTCAAGAACCCCGAGATGAACTGCAGAATGTCAAGAACCCCGAGATGAACTGCAGAATGTCAAGAACCCCGAGATGAACTGCAGAATGTCAAGAACCCCGAGATGAACTGCCCCAGAATGTCAAGAACCCCGAGATGAACTGCAGAATGTCAAGAAGCCCGAGATGAACTGCAGAATGTCAAGAACCCCGAGATGAACTGCAGAATGTCAAGAACCCCGAGATGAACTGCAGAAACACCAGACCAGATATCAATAAAGTATTCAATGCACGGACGAACTGTAGGTTTATAAATGTGCAAATAAAAATTCATGGCTTGGCACAGCGACTCAACCTCCGGGAACGTCTTCATGTAAACACCGTTTGTTGTAGATAAATGTCAAATTATCTAAGAATAAATTTAATAAAAGTTGGCAATATAAGATAATGTTTTTTGTGCGTGTTTAGAGTTGGTTATATATTTTTAGTTGGATTCCTTGCATTCACTTACGAACAAATACCATTGGGAAAGGTATTAATCCGTCTCTTCCCTCCAGTTACGGGTTAAATAATAGTTTAGTCGGCAGCAGACTACCGCAGAAAGCAATGGCAACCTACTGCGCGATAATCTTCTGCCCAGTCAGTCATATCTTTTTTGAGACATGATCGCCCAAAGCGTGTATCACGTATGGCACTTAACTGACTGACTGTATTTCTTAGTAATCCATCGAAGTACTTTCAACGTAAAGTATTATTCTCTTTTTTGATAAGGGTGGCATTTTTAAAACTAAGTGATGTCCAGTCTTGTTTCTGCGTATTATAAGCAGGTACAAATGGTTGTCTAAGCGTAAATCCCTTTTATGTTCGTACATATGGACTAAACACCGATTCTCTGCTTAACTTTTTCTAGGCTTGTAGAAAGGAGGAAGATATACACTCCCGGACATAATTATCTGGCCATCCCAGTTTTTTTTTTTTAAAGAAATGATGTATTTCATACTATTTTAGTATTTATTGCTAAGTGGATAATTCTCAAAAACAGAACGGTTCTTTTGTTATTACTTTGCAAAATTTTACAAGGCAGCCATGAAGCCTTTGCTTCAGCCAGCTAATAATAAGAGACTAACATGGGGAAGAGAGCACAAAAACTGGATATCAGAACAGTTCATTTCATGCACATCTTATTGTGCAGTCTTAATAAAAGAACTCTTCTATTTTCATTTAGAATTATCCACTTGGCAATAAACACAAAACAATAGTATGAAATACATCATTTCTTTAAAAAAAGCACAAACTGGGGCGGCCTAATAATTATGTCCGGTAGTTTAAATGTGGTGTCGATTTTAACGGCAAAGTCATTGTCATCGTCACTCAATTCATCTTCCTGGTAGATTCTCAACGACACAATTCAGCACTGAGGTGCTGGAGAATGTTATGCAAGGCAAATTACAGTGCTCTTAGCAGGAACGAGACTACTAGCTTGAGATATGCCGTGTCACAAGTGTTGCACATATTCAACAATCGTGAAGCTTTGTGAGATCGGTCATAACATCTACTTCCCTTTAAATATCTTGATCGAATTCTGATAATCTTTTATTGTTCGAGAAGCCTATTTAATTTCTTTGTCTCGAACATGTTATTCAAATATTTACATTTTAAATGAGGTCAGTGTTTGGGGGTCACCCTGTATTTTGTTTATGTCTAGAAAAGACTAATTGTTACATGATAACAGTCCTCCTATATTTCATTGAATACTGGACAACAGAGAGAGACACACACACAAACGCACACGAAGAGAGAGAGAGAGAGAGAGAGAGAGAGAGAGAGACACACACGAAGAGAGAGAGAGAGCGAGAGAGAGAGAGAGAGACACACACACACACACACAAACGCACACGAAGAGAGAGAGAGAGACACAAACGCACACGGAGAGAGAGAGAGAGCGAGAGAGAGAGAGAGACACACACACACACACAAACGCACACGAAGAGAGAGAGAGAGACACAAACGCACACG
>JBBBDQ010000667.1:235000-277500 GCA_037127315.1 Ascarosepion bandense
GTAAGTGAGCTTTGTTGACTGGCAATGGTATATTTAGTTAATCTCTTACCATTATGTGGAAACTATTTCTGCTAAACTTAGTATGAATAAATACATATGTTTAAATACAGGAAGAATAGGAGTTAGTTATCAAAAATGACATGGGCAATCACGTCTCTTCCGATCCATATTTGACTCGACACAAGATTTTCCAGTAGTAGTTTGCCAACCAAGACTATAGAAGCAAACCTGCCACGCTTTTTAACCCATAGCTTGGGAGATAAGAGATGGTTTCATACCTTGCCTAAGTGTATGGAACGAATTCAACTGAAATTCGAACTCGGCTCTGCGATTTCTCATTCAGAGCCGATAAAATTTGCATCCCAACGCACACCTCCGATGATGTAGATGGCAGAAATAGCTACATTAATATAAAGTCGCCAGTTTTCATAAATTTTAACCAGAGTCGAACGGTCTCCGCGCCACCCCGCCAGCGACCAGAGTCGAACGGTCTCCGCGCCACCCCGCCCGCGACCAGAGTCGAACGGTCTCCGCGCCACCCCGCCCGCGACCAGAGTCGAACGGTCTCCGTGCCACCCCGCCCGCGACCAGAGTCGAACGGTCTCCGCGCCACCCCGCCCAGAGTCGAACGGTCTCCGCGCCACCCCGCCCGCGACCAGAGTCGAACGGTCTCCGCGCCACCCCGCCCGCGACCAGAGTCGAACGGTCTCCGCGCCACCCCGCCCGCGACCAGAGTCGAACGGTCTCCGCGCCACCCCGCCCGCGACCAGAGTCGAACGGTCTCCGCGCCACCCCGCCCGCGACCAGAGTCGAACGGTCTCCGCGCCACCCCGCCCGCGACCAGAGTCGAACGGTCTCCGCGCCACCCCGCCCGCGACCAGAGTCGAACGGTCTCCGCGCCACCCCGCCCGCGACCAGAGTCGAACGGTCTCCGCGCCACCCCGCCCGCGACCAGAGTCGAACGGTCTCCGCGCCACCCCGCCCGCGACCAGAGTCGAACGGTCTCCGCGCCACCCCGCCCGCGACCAGAGTCGAACGGTCTCCGCGCCACCCCGCCCGCGACCAGAGTCGAACGGTCTCCGCGCCACCCCGCCCGCGACCAGAGTCGAACGGTCTCCGCGCCACCCCGCCCGCGACCAGAGTCGAACGGTCTCCGCGCCACCCCGCCCGCGACCAGAGTCGAACGGTCTCCGCGCCACCCCGCCCGCGACCAGAGTCGAACGGTCTCCGCGCCACCCCGCCCGCGACCAGAGTCGAACGGTCTCCGCGCCACCCCGCTCGCGACCAGAGTCGAACGGTCTCCACCATCAGAATATGCAAGGAACCATTTGGGGGTAGTTTTTATTATGTAGGGAGTTGTATCCCTCTGACGTTAATACACTTTACATATTGTAAGTCCTGACAGGGGCATCAATAATTAGATGTGTGGCTATTTAAAAATACCAAGTTCTGTCGGCAAATTTTCACCTTGAGCTATACTAACAGAAATTTGGTAAATAAAGAGACAAGAATCATGTGACATAATTGACAGACTATGTTATCTTTACTGGAAAGTAAATAAGTAAAAAACAAAACCTCATCCATTAGTTTGGGTAACGAAAACCTCTTGGTATCAGCCATTATTTACAAGACAACATTCTGATCTTTTTTCTGTTCTGCTCGTCTTTCATTGAAAATAAACATTGGAAGCCACAAACATGTTTTACTATTACAGATCATGACAGTACTTACTGAAAAGGAACAGGTTATGGTAGAGAATATTTCTACAGTCTAACAAACATACACCATACACACACCCACATACACAGAATTAGGTGCTGTAATTTCGTGTGAAAATGTTCATTGCATATTGCCAAAGTTATGTGATTAGACATTACCAGTGGATTAAGTGCATTGACAAAGAATGAAAACTAAATTTTAGGAAAATACAAGCTTTCGAAAGCGATTACTATCAAAGTTAGAGCTGAAATTTCTTGAATACATAAAAAAAGGGTCTAGAGAATTGAATATTCACAGGTCATATGGTAGCACGAGAAGAAAAGAGAAACAGCAAGTAACCTACTTTTGCATGAATTAATGGCAAAATCAAGTCGAAGAAGGATGGTAAAGAGTCGAAAGTTACTGATGGTCACTAAAGTTGTGGGAGAATCATAATCGCTCCCATCCTGAAAGAATATGAGATTATATATATAGTTCATTCAGTAATAAATTAGAACTCTTCGCTATAGTATATCACACGCTAAAAATCTGCCTTTTACCTATTTTGGTAAAAATCAAATGTCTAACCGTACTGTGATACAGCGAAAAATGTCTGCGGATGACCATATATATATATATATATATATATATATATTATATATATATATATATATATATGTGAGAGAGAGTGACAGAGAGGGGGATACTGCAAAAATTATATACATATATGTGAAGTATTTTATCCCTCTCCTACCGAACTTCCAGACACCCCCTTTATTCTGTTACTCATAACTTTCCCGGTCCTGGGTATGACGGTAAACTACATCCGGCAGCAAGGCCTCCGATTGGGAGATTGTGAGGACCATGGAACCACCTCTTAATTGCTGTTGTTCCCAGGTCCATTCTGGCCAGGAGTGGTAGCAACTGTTAGGGTCCCAGTTATGGGCAAATAGTTAACTCCCAAACTGGGGTCAAAACACGATGAAAGTATAAAAATACACATTAATAGAAATATACATTTTTTAAGGAAAAAAAAAAATAACCAGCAATACATTTTTAATACAAAATTAGAAGACATCTTCAGCTTTCTAAAATAAAAAAAGAAAATTATCAAAATGTGAATCCTGCTGAATGACACATTTTCGTAACAAAAATTCATCGTAAATAATCTGGCCGATAGAAATAAATATATAATACTGTTTAATTAAAAACAGAATATCTACTTAAATACGAGTATCGATTAAAAATAATGTTCAAACAAATCATTTCAAACTGTCGTTTGTTTATAAACAGTTTCGTTAATCTTCGTTAATTTCCGTAACATGATGATTATCGTAAATAATCAGGCCGGTCGAAATAAATATATAATACTGTTTGATTATAAAATAGAATATCTACTTAAATACGAGTATCGATTAAAAATAATGTTCAAACAAATCATTTCAAATTGTCGGTTGTTTGTAACCAAGTTCCGTTAATCTTCGTTAATTTCCGTGTATGTGTATATATATATATATATATATATATATATATATATATATAAGAAACCAAAAACCAAAAAAGCCGAGGTTAATCAAGCGTGAAAAAGAGTAACTGAGTGAATGACAAACTGAAAATTTGAATTCATATACGAGTGCGCAAACGGGTAGACATAATAAACACTGAATACTGACAGACATCGACATATGAATAACCAAATGGTGAGCAGACTAAAATAAACTTGAATATAAAGAAACAAATAAACTGACTTGTAAATAAACAAACTGAAATGGATAGGAAAGTGTTTGTGTGCATAAAATGAATCTCGACTTACGGTTTTATGTTGCACAGGTACCGAGCCCTGGTCACTGTAGTCCGTAACAAAAAACGTAAACACGGGTGGAGAAGACACTGTCACAGATTTACCTTCGGCCATCGGAGATACCAAATTGGCTAAATGATGAATGGAAGTCTTCCTGGGTTTAGTTGCCATCTCTCTTCGAAGAGTGTATAAATCCTTCCACGTTGAGAACAAAAACAATCACTTAAGTCGAACGTTCTGAAGTGATTCTCTGTCGCCTGTCGCCTTGTCGTGTAGCAGTGTGTATTCAAAACGTAGGTCAGATCAAAGAAAATGCTAATATGTCCCTCGGTTCGCCGTCGATCAGGTTCTGGTCGCCTCGTAACGTGAGGAGCGGGTAGCGGCTTGGGTATTATTTATTTTACTATATCTTTAATTTGACACCACCCAGACCATAGTAGTGTTTAGATCGAGGGAAATTAAATAAAAGGAAGGCGCTGGATCTCTTAGAAAACTTGGTGTCACTTGACTTCCCGTGAAAGCAACAAGAAATTTTTAATGTGAAAAAAAAAAAATCACGTCAGGCACAGAAAACTTGAAGAAATAAAACTAACAAAAAATTTAAATTACCTAAATGGTGACGAAAGTTTTGTGATGTTGAAATGTCCCTTAATCTTTGGGAAAGGCATCAATCGAGCTCCTTCTCCCCAATTATCGGTTAATTAGTAGGACTTGTATCAGTAAATCATTTATCACCGAAAACTTATTACAATTTAAAAATATTTTCTGGCTTTAAATAACCTGCAATGGGTTGGTAACCTGTAAAAACAACTGAAGGCGGGGGTATTGTTTTCGTTCGCGGTCAAGATATCTGAAGACCAGCTGGATGGATTCGGGTAAAACTTTCACGGATCATTGGCCTCATGATTGGCACGAACTAATATCATTTCGGGTTCAATCCGGTACGGTAAAGAGTTTCCGACATATTTTTCCAGTTATATTTTTTCAACCGTTTAACATACGAAATTCTGAATTACCTCCTCTAGTTTTCTTTACGTCTAGACATTTTTTTCCTTCCACGAATAAATTAGTTATATTAATTTTCAAAAGTATGGATCAAAAAACTTTTCGATATTAAAAACATGGTTTCCCTCATTTTTTGCAGCCTAATTTTTAACACTATTCACTTATTTAACTAAAATATATTTTCAACGACTACAGCTAAATAACTGGAAAAAACAAAAATACAGTAGAACCTGGTGTATGCGACCACGTCGTCAGCGATCACCTGCTATTAACGACCGTTTTTATATGCACGGACGATTTCCTAATGTTAATGTTAAATATTTGGAAGAGGTCGCTCGCTGGGGTCCAGCGAGCGACCTCTTCCAAAACGCAACCACCGACCAGCATGAAAGAATAAAAATCACTTTGGCAGTAAAGTCCTAATTTCTAAATTAGGAGAATTTAAGTTAGCAATCTTGTTCATTTTTCTTTAAGCCAGAAACACCTTGTTTTGTTATTGTAGTGAAGTGTCAATTTCTTATTTGTTGACATTGCGGTGACCAAACGGCGGCTGTCTTGTATTAACATCAACAGGGACTTGTTGCATTTGACAAGTTCAAGAGCTTTGTCGGTTTTTGTACCAACTTGGATAAATTCAGGCGTAGGAGAAAAACCACATCTATGTGAAATTTAATTTTTCAATGTTTATCTCCATCTATAGATCTATATCTCTATCAACATCTCCATCTATAGATCTATATCAATAGATCTCTATCAACATCTCTATCAACATCTCCATCAATAGATCTCTATCAACATCTCCATCTATAGATCTATATCAATATCTATAGATCTATATCAATAGATCTGTATCAATATCTCCATCTATAGATCTATATCAATAGATCTGTATCAATATCTCCATCTATAGATCTATATCAATAGATCTGTATCAATATCTCCATCTATAGATCTATATCAATATCTATAGATCTATATCAATAGATCTGTATCAACATCTCCATCTATAGATCTATATCAATAGATCTATCAACATCTCCATCTATAGATCTATATCAATAGATCTATCAACATCTCCATCTATAGATCTATATCAATAGATCTATCAACATCTCCATCTATAGATCTATATCAATAGATCTATCAACATCTCCATCTATAGATCTATATCAATAGATCTCTATCAACATCTCTATCAACATCTCCATCTCTATCAATAGATCTATCAACATCTCCATCTATAGATCTATATCAATATCTATAGATCTATATCAATAGATCTGTATCAACATCTCCATCTATAGATCTATATCAATATCTATCTATAGATCTATATCAATATCTGTCTATAGATCTATATCAATATCTGTCTATAGATCTATATCAATATCTGTCTATAGATCTATATCAATATCTGTCTATATCTAGAGATATAGATATCTATAGAAATCTATAGATATGTAACTATATCGATAGATATCTGTCTGTCTATAGATATCTCTAGAGATATATCTTTATCGATGTCTCTTGATAGATATCGATATCTATCTATAATATATCTATGTGTCTATAGATATCTGTCGATCTATCGATATCTCTCTATAGATATCAATATCTCTATCAATATCTATCGATATCTATCTCCTCTGATCGCTGCCATTTTTTCTTGTATGTTTGTTTATTTTTCCATTTAATATCGCAGATTCTCTTACTATCACTCACTTCTAAGAAAAAATTGAAAACCTATACATCGAGAATTTTCCAACTTACATATTTTATAAGAAATAAAGTGCCAACACCAATCAGAATAGAAGGGGGTCACATTACAAAAAAATCGAAGGGGGTCACATTACAAAAAAATCGAAGGGGTCACATTACAAAAATGAAAAAAAAATATCCACCACACAAACTGCAGTAACTGATTTTTTTAAGCCTAGACAAGTGTGAATAAATAATTTTTATTTCTTTTGTTAACCGTTTTAAATACGTTATAATGTTAAAAATAATTATGCTGAATAATTTCTTCAAAGTTAGACCATCTTATGTTCTCATTTATTTATTACCAGATTTCATGGTAAGAGTGAAATATACTACCGCGGGGAGGATAGATCAGGAGTCTTTAGTGAGCGACCACCTGCCGTATGCGACCAGTGTTTGATGGTAGTAGGGGTGGTCGCATACAACAAAAGTGACACTGTACATGCTTGCCAGTTATGAAAATGAATTAAAACTTACCCCACACAGATTACAAACCTCTAATCAACAACTTTATTATGCACAAATGGCCAGAGTTGTGGAACTCCTGCAAAAATAAACTCTACAAAACTAAACCCATCCTCAAAGAATGGATAGAAGTTAAAATTTCCAATAGGAAAATGTCAAGAAGAGAAGTAGTAATGACTAAATTTCAAATCGTTGTCGTCCTGCTGCCTTGGCAGAGATAAAACTCACTACACCCCTCCAGTATTCCCTGTCCATTAGGAATCCTGGCGCAGTTTATAGCGAAATTCATAATCTTCTCAAATAGCTGTGTACTTGATGCTTCGCCAGGGCTACCAAGGTTGTTTTTATTGTGACACCAACACTGGATGGGTTGCCTCCTGGCCCCATCCTGTTATTTAACCCATAACTGGAGAAACGGGACGGATTAATAATTTTTCCCAAGGGTACCAGTGCTTAAGTGAATGCAGGGTACTCAACTGGAATTCGAACTCGACTCACCGATCTCTTTCCAAGCCAACATCCACTGCACCACAACGCACATCGGTCACTGAACGCTTACAGCGCCTGGACTTCCCCAAGTGGTCACCCATCTAAGTACTGACCAGGCTCACGTTGCTTAACTTCGGTGATCGAACGAGAACCGGTGTATTTAACGTGATATGCCGTAAGCATTTCAAAATTTCAAATAGACCATACCGCTGTCACACATTCACACCTACTAAAAGGTGAGGAGGTACCAATTTGAATGTCAGGAGCTCTACACAGTCAAACTATACTAACAAGCTGCATGGATCTTGAATAAATGCGATTAAGATAATATCAAGAAAACAATCTGATAGACATCTTCAACAAAGCTGACCCAAATGACCTTTTAGAATTTCTAAAAGCAACAAAATTATATAACAAAATATAGTTGCAGAAAAAGATAGCATATAACCATCACACATCAAATCACAACACCTCTACTTATATCTCGACAGCAACAGACTCACAAAAGATCAACAAGCAGTAAACAAAAACAAATTCTTCAGCATTAAATGACCCAAAAGGGTAGATATGCTGATAAAACAAACAACTAAACTAAATTAAATTATCTATAATCTTAGAAAATAAGCAGCGTTAATTTTAATAAACTTTTTCCGTAAAGACAAAATTATTATTTTGGATTTCGATAAGTCATTAAAATCGTAAATGAACGCGTCATTAGCTATAATGCAAGATCCACTGGATGGATTCAAATGAAACTCAGGGATGATTGGCCTGATGACTGATTACATTTTGGGTTCGATTGAGTACGGGATGAAGTTACTGGATTAATTTTCAGTTTTTTTATGTGTGTGTGTGTACATTTCATGGTTAATTTTAAGTGTAATATAACAATCTGGCCCCACCCGAGGAAGGCTGATGCAAGCGAGGGTGTTTCCGGTCGTTGAAAGGAACGGATGTCGTTTGACCTTATTTCCGGCAGCAGCGGAAATAACTACAGAGGCAAATAGAACAGGTGTCTCTGAGAATTACGTGCGCGTGCGTGGGCGAGGCAAAACCGGAAGAAAAAGTCCCGGTTCTGGAAGATTATAAAAAGACCTCGGCACACGGATTCGCCAGTAGAGGAGCAACAGAGATCGGCCGGTGAAGAGAGAGACACAACAGATAAGACTACACTCCCGTCAACCCATTAGAAGCGCGCTCTCTCAATTCTCTGTTCCCTATGCTACACGGTTCATCGTCATTAATAAAAATATAACTTTATATTTTTATATACATGCGTGTTTGTTGTTTGTCGATATATAACAGAAGTATGCATTTGATTTTGAGTCAAGTTCATTGTAGTTGTTTTAATGATCATCTCTTGCTAATCGCGGAGATGATGTCGGTATTAAATGGTGAAGGTTTGTGGTCTTTGACAGCTCGTGTCATTATTTACATTATTTGGACTGTTGTCCTCATCTTGGTTACCATGTTCACGACGTTTCCAAACTTCTTCAGGTGATGTTAATTTTAAACTGAAACTTTTCTTTCGATCAATGAGGTACATTGTTCTCGTTTCATGAATCATGCCGCTTCCGGATATCTAAAGTCAAGTTACTTTTTAACCACTGGGCAACGAGTCCTTGAGGACATTTGGGTATGGATTTTCGAGACGTATAAACCTAATGTTTCAGTAAGCAGAGATCATTACGATCTTGAGGTTTGTAATTGGTTTTCTGCGTTACTGGTTCCCATATTGTATTCATTTCTATGCTTTGCCCGTTTAGGAGATTTTTGTGGCCCAGCATAGATATCAAACAACGCCAGTAATCGAAATAAAAGGTTCAGTTCAAAATTCCAATCACCTGAAGAAAGTCAGAGCGTACAACGGTCGAAACGTCGTGAATATGGCAACCAAGGTGAGTGAGTTTTGTTTAACGGCATAGCAACCTCTGCGGCCTATTTGATTCCAAAAAGGTAGGGTGTTAAAGTACTTTTTAATGTCCAGTTATAGTGAGAAGGTTGATTGATAATTTTTTTTTTTAAACTGAAAATGTCTAGTTTGATATTTTTCTTTCAAAAATGTTTTGTTGGTAATATTTTTTCTTTTTCCTCCAAAAATGTTTTGTTGGTAATATTTTTTCTTTTTTCTCCTCCAAAAGTGTTTTGTTGGTAATATTTTTCTTTTTTCTCCTCCAAAAGTGTTTTGTTGGTAATATTTTTTCTTTTTTCTCCTCCAAAAGTGTTTTGTTGGTAATATTTTTTCTTTTTCCTCCTCCAAAAGTGTTTTGTTGGTAATATTTTTTCTTTTTCCTCCAAAAATGTTTTGTTGGTAATATTTTTTCTTTTTCCTCCAAAAATGTTTTGTTGGTAATATTTTTTCTTTTTCTTTCAAAAATGTTTTGTTGGTAATATTTTTCTTTTTCTTTCGAAAATGTTTTGTTGGTAATATTTTTTCTTTTTCCTCCAAAAATGTTTTGTTGGTAATATTTTTTCTTTTTCCTCCAAAAATGTTTTGTTGGTAATATTTTTTTCTTTTTCCTGCAAAAATGTACATATTTCTATAAAAATCTATTTTTATACTTTCCAGTTTGGAGGTTAACTATTTGCCCATAGCTGGGACTAACAGGTGCTACCACTCCGAGTCAGAGTGGATCTGGGACAAAAGCAATTAACAGTGGACCCCATGTTCCTCAATCTCCCAATCAGAGACTTTGCTGCCGGATGCAGTATACAGTCATACCCAGGCCCACAACCAAGATGAGCACAACAGTCCCAATAATGTAAATAATATATATAATGACGGTTAGAAGGAGGTGGATGGAAGCATTAAAAAAATTGAATAGAAAAACCAAACAAGAAGGATTAATGAAAAGAGATGTGGAAAATAAACAGATCAAGAATGTATAAAGGAACGGAGGATTTGAACACCGATGATGTGTCAACGGTCATCACTGATTTTGGCTATCAAACGTGAAGAAAGAACAGTGAAGCTCGAGCTGTGGCCTTAGTCCTGTTGACTGAATACGCTTCCAATTCATTTCAATTCATGGACCCCTACCCAGGCCTCTATCCTCGGACCAGCGATGTTTCGGATTATCAACGACATTCCCGATGTCATCAGTTTCCAAGCAGTGTAATATATTACCTTAAACGGCAAAAGTTACTGACAGTACATCCGGCTGTGGGTGAGGTCAACAAAGAACAAGGGTGGTTGACATATATCCGGTCGTGGATGATGTCGGCAGGGTGCAAAAAAAAGTGACAACCGGCTTGAAAGGCGATGGATATGATTGACAGGTACGTCCGGCCATAGATAGAAGTCAACCAAGGATAAGGGTGATTGACATATATCCGGTCGCAGATGACGTCAACAGAGCGACAATACGAAAAAGTCAACATATGCGGAAGTTTTGGGGCTATATAAAGTCTGGTGTTTTCGGCTGTAGAGAGAGAACTCTCGCTGGCATTCGACTCCCGACGGCCCCTTCATGTGCGCAACTCTCTCCAGCTACCTTCCTGCTCCACACAAGCGTCACCGACGAAAAATAAAAATATATATATATATATATATATATATATATATATATATACGTGCCCCTCGTTGTTTGTCCAGTTACAGTGTAATGTACTACGCTAGGTATCTAGTTCAGATGACAATTATTTGCAAATGATCTCCAATCAATGGTTAACTGTATCAAGGAATGACTTCTAAATCTGAACACCTTCAAAAACAAAAAAAGAGATAGGATAGTGACCTATCGCTGTCTGCTTCTTGTCACAATAACCACAGCCCTTTCATTACCTTCATATCTTCAGAGATGTAGATGTTTTTTTGTTAGTTTTCCTTCTCTAAGACTGGCTGACAACGAAGGCAGACGATCCTTGTCTGCTCTACTATTGAACCCATAGTGTGGGAGAAAAATGATTTCTACCTTTACCAATTATATTTACGCATAAGTAAATGTAACGAATTCGACCGGACTTCGAACTTGGACCGCTGATTTCCCATTCCGAGGTGCTAGATATTACATTTATCCAACAACGTGTAAAATATTCAAGCAACTTTGCTTAGAACTACACTATACACATTATATTAATAATAATAATAATAATAATAATAATAATAATAATAATAATAATCCAGAACGTGCCAATAAACCCAATGTTGATAAAGTTACTACTCATCGATAATTACGTGCATCTGGATTAAAGTCTGAGACGGAAGGCTTTATTCTTGCTGCGCAAGACCAAAGTCTTATCACTAGGAACTTTCAGACAAATATTATACATACTAATGTGGATCCAAAATGTGTGTTCTGTGATAAAAACCAAGAAACAATATACCATATAATCTCAGGATGTTCTGTATTTGCCCAAAATGAATATAAAAACCGCCACGATAGAGTGGGGCAATATTTACATTGGACAATGTGCAAACACTATGGAAAGTAAACAAAAACTGGTATGAACATCACCCAGTACCGGTTACAGACATTGTTAAAAAACAGAAAGAAAAAAAAATTGTCTATTAATTGATATGGCTTGTCCAGCGGATTGTAACATAGCAACCAAGGAATTTGAAAAAAACTGTCAAAATATAAAGACCTGAAAACTGAAATAGAAAAAATGTGGAAATTGAAAACGAAAGTAGTGCCAGTGATAAGTGTATTTGGAATGATAAAAAATGGAAGAAAACACATTGAAAAAATCCCTGCAACCCCCCCCTTGTTGGTGTTGGTTTCTGAAATCAAAGTTAAGTATCTGTTCACTTTATTGTTCGTTGCTGTGTTGGTAGGTTGCATCACAGCTATCGAGTTCGTGGTACGTTTCGTGTCGGTGTCCGTTTCGGTGTTCGTATCAGTGTTCGTGTCGGGTGATCGAAAAAAGGAAAGCCTCCAACGGCAGGAGGACCATGTCCGAGGCCTCCGATAGGCCTAGTTCGCCTATTCCTTCGACCTCGGCGTGGAAGTCGAAGGAAAATGAGTGGCAAATGTCACTCACGGAAAGTGGAGAGGCAGTCGTCACGCATATGACGGCTGAAGAGAAAGAGAAATTTGGTAGTGCCGTTTCGCAGGCTAAGCCTGAATCGCCCATCCCTTCTACCTCCGGATGGAAGGGTGGGAACGTGAGAAAAGGCGAGGAGTACTACCAGAAACTCCAAACCAAATATGCTGAGTATATTTCCGGTACTGAGCTGATTTCAGAGCCTAGAATCATCTCGTTGCTCACTAAAGGCCCCAAAACTAAAGGCCCCAAATGTTTGTTTGAATCAGCAGGGAGAATACAGAGTAGGCCATAAAGGCCCTCAAAATAAAAGCCAAAGCGGTGGCCAGGAGGAGCCACGCTATGTGGGACGTCCTGCTTGGCACGGACGAAGAGGCCAAACAGTTAGCCGGAGCAACACTCACGACCAAGACGCTCCGGCTGCAAACGGAGTACATGGGGACCAGCAAGACTAAAATAACTTTGCACGGGGTCCCTATGGACATTTCTGAAGACCACGTGGGCGCCTTCTTCGCCAAATATGGAAAGGTGGCGGAGGTATCATCTGTACTGTCAAAGGCAGGCTTTATGACTGGCGACATGACCCTGCAGGTGACGGTGACTCGAAAAGAGTTCAGACATCCCCAACATCCTTACCTGCAGGGGCCGATCTATATATGTGACGGTGGAGTGCAGGAGACCGTTTTGTTGGGCCTGCGGGGCGTCGAACCACGTGGCCAAAGCGTGCCCGACAAAGAATCCCGCCTCAAAGGCCCAACCAGCACAACAACCTCTAGCCAATACGAAGACAGCAGCAGTTCCAGTAGAAACACCTTCTAAAGGAGAATGGCAGACTGTCGGAAGGAAGAAATCAAAAACCCCTCCACCACCGAAATCACCTCCATCGCCTAAGGCGCCCGCGTCACCGGAACTACCAAAGTCACCTCCCAAACAGGACGTCCCACAGGGGAAGTCGAAGAAATCCCCGCAGAAAATTCCAAAGCCTGTGGAGGAAAGGCAGGAGGAAGAGATGGAAGCAAGGTGTTCGGTCTCGCTGAAACGCAGTAGAGAAGAGGAGGAAGTTCAACAGGAGAACCCTAAGAGCCTGAGGAAGAGCAGGAGCAGAGAAAAAGCAGCATCCACGAAGGCGAAATGTTCATCACTACCAACATCGCCGGAAAGGCCGTCGTACGCGGAGAAGGCAAGAAGCCTTCCCTATTCCCCTCAAAAACCTGCCCAGTCCCCGACCTTTGAACTGACTACGTTAACTCCCACCCCTACTACACTTACTCCCACCCTCATCAAAAAGAAAGCTCTTCCCCAAAGGAAAGAACTGATGAAAGTCTGCAAAAAGGACTTCACCAAAGACTGGTCGGCCCAGAGGCGCTTACTTCACAAGCTCTTGCTGAAGCTGACTTCGGTGGATGGCAAGTTCACTGAAGACCCCACAAACTTCCCGAAGGCCCCCGGCGTGCTTACCCTGGTTCGTAGCACGGGGAGGTAACCTGAGGGTGTGGGATCACATAGAAGAAGCCAGCAAGTATTATAAAGAAAAAGGTATTCTGAACTCAAAAAAAAAAAATGTCCAAAAATTGTTCTGAGAGGTTCCCAGTTTTGCTCCATCCCTGTCTATATAGGGTAGCGAAACTAACCTATCCCACGGACGTCGGCGGAATTGTCCAAGACGGACGGATTACGTCCGACGTTGGTACAGGGTCCCTTGGACAATCCGTCGGGGTCTCACTTACCCGACATTTCTATCCTGTATATGATTAGATTAATTCTTTTTTCTATTTTCAGGTCTAATGGATGTCTATTAAGATAGCCAGTTTGAATGCTAATGGCTAAGTGACCTCTTGTCTTACGGCGTGGATGTGGCCGCGATCCAAGAAACTCACGTTGTTTGCGAGGTCGATTCTTGTGTGCTGTCTAACGACTTTGTCGTCTATTCAGCATATGGCAACCGGCAAGCCAGAGGTGTTTCTTTGCTGGTCAAGCGTACCCTGAATGCGAAGGTTGACCTTGTCCATGGCGGTGCCGAGGGCCGGTTGATCGTGGCTGATATTGCAGTGAAAAGCAAGTCGTTCCGGCTGATTGTGGTTTATGCGCCCAATGATCAAGGTGAGCGTGTCGAATTTGATCTCGATTGTCGATAGATACCGGTCGATCATCCGAGTGGGACGTGGACGCGTAGTTGGCCCTCTACCAAGGTATCTTCGTACCTGGATAGAGTTAGTGAGAGAAGCCGAACTAGACTTCACAGAATGTCCAACGTTCCACTGGTTAGGCTACACGGACCACAAATTCGTTTGTGCCCGTGTGGCGTTAGAATTTAGGCCTAGAATGGTTGGTTAGTGGAAGTTCAATCAGTCCTTACTGGACAGGCGGGACTTCCAGTGCCAGCTAATTAACTTAGTGCAGCGGGCGTTAGCTGGGGTAGTCATCGGGAATAAGTGGTGGGAGCGCCTTAAGGATAGTATTAGGTCTTTTGCCTCTCAATTCAGCCAACGGCTCAACCTAGATAAGGTTAACAAGGCGAATACACTTAGAGCTAATTTCTCCCGGGCGCAGGCTGGTGGGAATCCCCTAGAGATAGCCTTAGCTAAGGAGTCCCATGAGCGGTCGACTAGTGATCGTTACATGGGCCAGGTAATTAGACATAAGTTAAGATGTCTTCCGAAGCTGTGAACATGGGAGCGGATCTGCGCAAGGAAAAAGTTCGTCGAGGCGGCGACCGGTACATTCGCGAAGTACGAGACCCGGAGGAGCATCTCCTGCGATCGACTGACGACATGTGCGAGGCGTTTCGGCGGCATTTCGAACACCGGTTTACCAAGGAGCTATTTGGCTGACTTACCCCGGCTGAAACGGCTAGTTGCGAGAGAGAGATTACGGAGGACTAAGTCTACGCGGCCTTGAAGACGGTCGGCAGAGGCAAGTCGCCAGGTTTGGATAGTTTGCCCTATGAATTGTACTTGAGGCTGTCGCACCATTTTGTCCCGATCTTCACTGTCGTGTTCAACAACTGTTTCCGGCAGGGGTCCATCCCCAACCGGTTCACCAGGGGTGTGGTCACGCTGTTGAGAAAAGGCAATCAGGTTGGAAGGGTATTAGACGGTTACAGGCCCATAACTCTGCTAAACACAGAGTTAAAGATTTTGGCCAAGATCCTGAGGAATCGCTTGCAGCTAGTTGCTGAGTCTCTTTTGGGACCTGATCAAACTTATGCTGTGAAGGGCCGAATAATTCAGAGCAACTTGCACTTGATCCGCACGATCCTAGAGGGTGTAAAATACGACGATGAAGCTGCGCTGATCAATTTGGATCAGTCCAAGGCATTTGATAGGGTCAACCACAGCTACCTGGCGGCTGTCATGCAGGCCGCCGGATTCGCACTCGACTTCTGCCGCTGGATTAGTCTCCTGTAGCGCACGCCCACGGCTTTGGTACAGGTGAACAGAAAGCTGTCGAGCGCTTTCGCGCTTGTCGTCCTTACTTGATGTCTTGGCGTTGGAGCCCCTCCTTCGCCGCTTAAAGGACAGGACGTGCGGTCCAGACCTACGTGGAATCGCTGTCCCTGGTGGTGCTCGAGCCAGGGTTTCCGCGTACGCCGATGACGTAACGACTCTTGTGTCCTCCCGCAGGGACATAAGAGCGGTACAGAAGGCGCTTGAACGGTACGAACTGGTAACAGGGGCCAAGATTAATCGCGACAAGTCTTCCGGCTTGCGGTTAGGCGCCTGGAAGGGGATTCCTTTCCCGGGTCCTTTCGACTGGACGGACGGGCCGGTCCGCATTCTTGGAGTCTAGTTCGGTCCGGACTTGCAGTTGGAGAAGAATTGGTCTGATATACAGGCAAAGGTCGGCGCGTCGGTTGAAACTTGGCGTTGAAGGAGTCTCTCCTTAAAGGGTCTGGCGGGTGTGTGCTACATACATCTTCCCCATGATCCTTTACCGGCTGTCTGTACTTCCACTTTGTGGCGAGCGTGAGGAGGCGATCGAGCGTCTGCTATTCTCCCTTCTGTGGAGAGGACGCAGACAGCACGTCGGCAAACGTGTCTGTTACCAACGTCCGTGTCATGGGAGTCTGGGAATGCCGCACTTGGCGAGCCAGAAGCTCGCCTCGAGGTTGGCTTTTCTCAGACGTGCGTTATTGGAAGACTCGTTGCTTACGGGGGTAGTGAGGGACGCGTTCCCTAGCCTTACTATCACTCCCCCGGTCTCTAAGCGCTGCCGTAAGCTTCGGGGGCAACCGGCTTTCATTCGCGAATGCTGGAAGGCCTTGTGGGCCATTCCACGGTCTAGTGACCTTTCTCGGCCTAGGAGGAACTTCTATCAGGGATTAGTGGTGGGTGTCGCAACGGATCCACTCAGGGAGAAGCTCGGCATATCGGAGGATGAGTATCACTCTCATAGGTCTTGGGCGCCAGGATCGGATTGGCTCAGCAACTCTGAGTTTTCTGACCTGGCAATTGGCTCGGAATGGTTTGTCTCTCAATGACATTCGTTTCATAATGGGCCTGGCGGATTCGCCAGATTGTGAGCGTTGCAACCTTGAGACGTCTTCGTACGCCTTATACCATTGTTCACTCGTTTGCCCGTTGTGGGACCGCGTTGGCGAGTTGACTGCTCGTATCGCGCCGCGAGAACTCGTGCTCATTGATCGTGCATACGCTTGCGACAATGTATCGCCCCCGTTTTCTGGAGTGAAGCGAATTGAGTTTCTGTTGCTACTGGCCACGGCTCGAATGGTGATATGGACGACGCGACTGGAGGAAGTCTTGCGGGGTGGCCGTCTTTCGCATCAGTATCTGATCCGATATTTTGAGCACCAGCTCAAAATGAAGATTAGAACTGATCGGAAACGGTTGCCACCGACAGAGTTCAGCAAAAAGTGGATATATGTGGCAAGCCTGGTTCGCGTGACTGGGGCTAGCCTTAATTTTTCTCTTAGAGCTGCTGATCACATCGGAGTGTATTCCTTTGGAACCCTCTCTCCGGGTAAGGTAAGTCTTTTGTGTACCTAGTTAATGTGTGAATGTGTTTCCCGGCACTGTCTCTTATGATCCAGCTCGAGATTCCCTCTTCCGTCTTTATTTTGTCCCGTTTCATCTCGTCTGGGTCAGGATTATATTTTCCCCAGTCCAATTTAGAAAGAGAGCCTCTTGATTTTGTCCTACGGGCAGAATACAGCGTCCTCTCTGATTTTTGGGTGGGTTGGGTCGAGCTAACATGTCTTTTGTTGATATTTTTAGTTGAAAAAATCTTTTGTTTTGGGGAAATTGTTTCCATGCCCCTCCCCATCATGTCATTTCATGTGTAAAATTTTTATATATTTTTGTACCATTTAAAAATTTGAAATTTTTCTGTACATCCGGCTTGTTTTTAGGTCCCCAGAATGCATTGCGGTATTATAGTGCATGATGGATTAGTTTTTATGGTGGTTGAGAAAAATTGTATAGCATGTCTGGGTCACGAGTCCGATTAGCTAGGTGTAATGTAGATAATGAAA
Organism: Ascarosepion bandense; assembly: GCA_037127315.1. Taxonomy (NCBI): domain Eukaryota; kingdom Metazoa; phylum Mollusca; class Cephalopoda; order Sepiida; family Sepiidae; genus Ascarosepion; species Ascarosepion bandense. The sequence continues at coordinate 252,694 of JBBBDQ010000667.1, forward strand.
AACCAACCCGAGTTTTGTTCCCCCACCCTTTCCTTTCGGCCTTGTACCACAAAAATTGTATATACAATTTAAATAAAAAGAATCCCTGGAAACCGCAGCTTAAGAGATATACAAAAAATTTTCTTAAGTACAGCCCACACACTAAGGAGAACTTTGTCTATGTAACGCTGGGGATGTTATAGGAGATAGGAAAAACATGAAATGGAGTTATAACAACACGTCACGACCTGCCTTAGGTCTTTCCGCAGATTTGGTTGGTAGTGCGACCATAGCAGAAATCGAAATATGATGAAAAATGACATAATAGAGCATAGCATGCCAGCAAATTGATGCTGGTGTACAAATGGGTAAATCCTAAAAAGGATCTAACATGGCTTTGACCATCGTCCGGTTCACACTCCTCCCAAATCGTTTGAACAGCCCTTGTTTCCTGTGTAGAATTTGATTTCTGGGTCCCTCTAAACTGAGTCTTTCTTTTACTTCTGATGGCCTCTTGCATTCTGTTGGCTTAAAAAGTTTTAAGAATGTTCACACACCTCGCTGGTCTTTTGAACAGGAGAGTTTTATCCCTGGTTTCCTGTTTAGGATTAGCTGCCTTTGCTTGGGACTAAATAAATAAAAGATACTCATTACGTCTAGTCTGATAAATGTATATCATGCACATGCATCACAGCGATGTATGGTGAGAGGAACTGATGATGGAATCTAGTTAGAAACGCCTTCGGATCGAATCATCAGAACTCCCCGAAAACAGTTTCCAGCTCAATTAGTTCTCCAGTATATCCACAATCGCCATAGACACCTTATCCTTAAAGCTGGCTATGATTGTTCCCCACTACATTCACTTATGAACATAGATACACAAAAGCGTCACCCCTAAGGTAAACACCCTACTATTGGGGCAATTAGTTCTCCAGTATATCCACAATCGCCATAGACACCTTATCCTTAAAGCTGGCTATGATTGTTCCCCACTACATTCACTTATGAACATAGATACACAAAAGCGTCACCCCTAAGGTAAACACCCTACTATTGGGGCAATTAGTTCTCCAGTATATCCACAATCGCCATAGACACCTTATCCTTAAAGCTGGCTATGATTGTTCCCCACTACATTCACTTATGAACATAGATACACAAAAGCGTCACCCCTAAGGTAAACACCCTACTATTGGGGCAATTAGTTCTCCAGTATATCCACAATCGCCATAGACACCTTATCTTTAAAGCTGGCTATGATTGTTCCCCACTACATTCACTTATGAACATAGATACACAAAAGCGTCACCCCTAAGGTAAACACCCTACTATTGGGGCAATTAGTTCTCCAGTATATCCACAATCGCCGTGGACATCTTATCCTTAAAGCTGGCTATGATTGTTCCCCACTACATTCACTTATGAACATAGATACACAAAAGCGTCACCCCTAAGGTAAACACCCTACTATTGGGGCAATTAGTTCTCCAGTATATCCACAATCGCCATAGACACCTTATCCTTAAAGCTGGCTATGATTGTTCCCCACTACATTCACTTATGAACATAGATACACAAAAGCGTCACCCCTAAGGTAAACACCCTACTATTGGGGCAATTAGTTCTCCAGTATATCCACAATCGCCATAGACACCTTATCCTTAAAGCTGGCTATGATTGTTCCCCACTACATTCACTTATGAACATAGATACACAAAAGCATCACCCCTAAGGTAAACACCCCACTATTGGGGCAATTAAGCCCAGTATATCCACAATCGCCGTGATTCTATCCTTAAAGCTGGCTATGATTGCTCCCCACTACATTCACTTATGAATATAGATACACAAAAGTGTCACCCCTAAGGTAAACACCCTACTATTGGGGCAATTAGTTCGGTATATCCACAATCGCCGTGGACATCTTATCCTTAAAGCTGGCTATGATTGTTCCCCACTACATTCACTGTTGTGAACATAGATACACAAAAGCGTCACCCCTAAGGTAAACACCCTACTATTGGGGCAATTAGTTCTCCAGTATATCCACAATCGCCATGGTATACCATCCTTAAAGCTGGCTATGATTGTTCCCCACTACATTCACTTATGAACATAGATACACAAAAGCGTCACCCCTAAGGTAAACACCCTACTATTGGGGCAATTAGTTCTCCAGTATATCCACAATCGCCGTGGACATCTTATCCTTAAAGCTGGCTACATTGTTCCCCACTACATTCACTTATGAACATAGATACACAAAAGCGTCACCCTAAGGTAAACACCCTACTATTGGGGCAATTAGTTCTCCAGTATATTCACAATCGCTGTGGACATCTTATCCTTAAAGTTGGACATGATTGTTCCACACTACATTCACTTATGAACACAGCTACACAAAAGCGTCACCCCTAAGGTAAACACCCTACCATTGGGGCAATTAGTTCTCCAGAGCTATCCACAATCGCCGTGGACATCTTATCCTTAAAGCTGGCTATGATTGTTCCACACTACATTCACTTATGAACAGAGATATACAAAAGCGTCACCCCTAAGGTAAACACCCTACTATTAAAGTAATTAGTTCTCCAGTATATCCACAACGTTGTGTGGACATCTTATCCTTAAAGCTGGCTATGATTGCTCCACACTACATTCACTTATGAACATAGATACACAAAAGCGTCACCCCTAAGAAACACCCTACTATTGGGGCAATTAGTTCTCCAGTATATCCACAATCGCTGTGGACATCTTATCCTTAAAGCTGGCTATGATTGTTCCACACTACATTCACTTATGAACATAGATACACAAAAGCGTCACCCCTAAGGTAAAACACCCTACTATTGGGGCAACAGTCTCTCCAGTATATCCACAATCGCCGTGGACATCTTATCCTTAAAGCTGGCTGTGATTGTTCCACACTACATCTACTTATGAACATAGATACACAAAAGCGTCACCCCTAAGGTAAACACCCTACTATTAGGGGCAATTAGTTCTCCAGTATATCCACAATCGCTGTGGACATCTTATCCTTGAAGCTGGTTATGATTGTTCCACATCACATTCACTTATGAACATAGATACACAAAAGCGTCACCCCTAAGGTAAAATAATCTCACTATTAAAAATTCTGAGTCAATTAGAAATCCTGCTAAGATTCATTATAGACGGCCACAATCTTCATATAAGGTTTCGTGCTTTTTCTGAGTTGAAGGCGAGACAACAAATATTAAAAGAATTCTAAAACGGAACTAGGTTTTGTTTTAACCTTTTAAGTGCAAAGGATCACCTGCTTTGAAAATCCGAATTCAAAACCCTTGCTTTTTTTTTTAGTGTTCAGATATCAGGATTCATTATTAACGGCCACAATATTAACATAGGATATCCCGATGACAACAGACACGGAAAGGAAACAAACTTCTACAGATGGTTGCGAAAGAAAACGAAAAGAAAGGACTAAGCATCAACTGCAAGACGACAAAATGCATGGTTATAATCGTTTCACCCTAAGCAAGGCGATACCGCCACTAATGCACAGGGGTCTACGTAAGTGTAAAAGTTTAGAGGAGAGTGAAGCGAAAGACGAACCAGTTACAGGGGGTGTCAAAGAGCGGCAAGAGAAGAATGGGAACACAGATGTGAAGACAATTGCGACGGTAGAAAGGAAAAGATATACGGGGTGATGTAGTAATAGCTGGAGTCAAATGGATAAGAGATGTCGCTCTTAATACCCCTCCCCCTCCTGTTATCCGACTCAATCCCCTCCCCACCATCCATTTGTTAAATTTCATCAAGTATATCAAGCATTGCTTTCCTTTACCGTTCTTCTGTCCGTCCTGTGAGCATTAGATTCTCCAAGCCCTCCTTCCTCATTACATGTCCCAGAAACTTCGGCTGTCTTTTCATGAAGTATCAGTTTCCTCCTCGTGTCCATCCTCTCCAAAACCTTGTCGATGTCCACGTATTCTGTCCATGGTATCCTCAGCATCCTTCTGTAGAACCACATTTAGGTTGCTTCTTCTTTCATTCATTTTTAATGAGATCAATATGCAGCGAATTCTGGATATTGAAGGACAGACATCACATAATTCAGTATTAACGTCTGTTTCCAGCGAAATTTTCCTATCTCTTAACACTTTTTAATCGTTTAACTCCAAGCAAGGCGGTAACGCCACTGATGCACAGGGGGCTACAAAAGAGTAAATGGTTAGATAGGAGGAGAGTAAAGAGAAAGACGAACCAGTTACAGGGAGTGTCAGAGAAGAGAGCAATAGAAGGATGGGAACACAGGTGTGATGAAAGTTGCAAAGGTAGAGAGAAAGGAAAATATATACAGGGTGATGTAGAAAGAACTGGAGTCAAGTGGATAAGAGATGGGTATTGATATTCCTGGAGGTTGTAGCTGTCAGGAAAGCAAGTATACGGAAGGGAGTTCTTCAGGCGGGAAGTGCGAGAAAAGCTGCTGATGGAGTAGAATTGACGGCGGCATTTGGTTGATTTAACTGTAAGTGGGTGGGACCTTGTAAGTGTTTTAACAGAGGACGGAAAGTGCGACACAGATCCGAAGAAACGGATTGGGAAAGCAAAACACCTTGCAAAGCTAAGCTGTATGGAACAGAAAAATCGTTAGAAATAAAAATTCTGAATTGTTCTGTAATATCTGTCCTCCTATATGGCAGCGAATGTTGAACAATCTCCTGACTTGAAAAAATGGAAGTGTGGTTCTACAGAAGGATGCTGAAAATTTCAGACTGAACAAGTAAACAATTACAAAGTTTGCAAACAAACACGAAACTCATACTTAACATTAGGAAGGACACAGCTGAAATTTCAATGACAATGAGGAAAGTAGGTTTGGAAAATCTGATACTCACAGGACAGATTCAAATCATGAAATAAAACGAAAATATTACCTGTTTAGTGAGCTTGAGCAAATGAAACAAGATTTAGGAGAAATAACAAAAGAATTTATTAAGAGCTACAAAGGACAGAAAGTAGTGGAGAGCTATGATCACCTACGCATTGAAGGGACACGAGTAAAATAATAGTAATTGATTATAAATTTTTATCAGATAAATTCTTATTACTAGACAACATTTGCTTGGAATTGTGTGTAAAATCGAAGTGACATCAGCAGTATAATTAAAATGACTGTTTCGAGAATAATTCAAAAGATCTAGAAATTAAACATCGCTTTTTTTATCCGGATAGACGCATCGGGTGATTACTTTTTTGTTCAGTTTTATTAACAAAGGGATAGAAAATGCATTTGATTATATATAAACAGATGACAAAGTCGTTTTAGCAACCAGAGAGTAACAAAAGAATTTGAAACGACTAATGAGATTTAAGAAATAAAACGAAAAGATTTAAGAAATAAAACGAAGAGATTATAAAAAATAATAAAAAAAAGATTAATTTACTGATTAGAATTCATAGATTCCCAACCTTTTTGCTGCGATTACCCCAATGAACAAAAGCCCGTAATATAGGAAACTATATTAGTGATAACAATTACCAAAATTTGCCTGTGATCAGTTCTATGATTGGTGTCTAAAATATAGAGAAATTTTAATTTTTTTCTACAAGGCTTGAAAAAAAAAATACTTTGAGATTGGGGTAAGGGGAATTCTTCCTTGAAATGCTGTCTCATTAATAATTTGACAGTGTGAAATTATAAGCTGATTTCCTCTTCCCAAATCAAACATTCATTACCCACAAAAAAAAAAAAGGTAAACACCCCGGGGTTGGAAATCATTGATGAATACCTTTTTCACTTGTTTCAATCTACGTTTTGTCTGGTCTGTTCTCCGGCCTTTTTTTGAGTGGACGTTGAACACACAATGGTAGGCTCACCGACAGAAGTAGTGAAATTCTCTAGAGCCTGTGAACGCCTAAGGACCCATGAATGTCGGTGGGGCGGCGGAGTCAGTCTCTTTAATGTCTGTGGTGACTTTTTTGTTTGCTCCTATGTGCCGTGTCCTTTCAGGGTGTAGGCGATCATGCCCTTCCACATCTCCCTATCCCTCGTGGCTCTTAGCACCTCTACTTTTGTTACCCCTCCCAAACCCCACTCTACCATCCGCTTGCTCAAGCCCGTCAATTATGTTATATTTGAAGTTTTAGTCTAGGGACCCACTATAAATAACGTTGACATGTCATGGGCGATAGTGCAAGCTTTTGTCATTTGATAACATTAATAAAGTAAAAATAAATATCCAGCCATTGAAGATTTATACTTTGAATTTCACCTGAAATTAAATTGGAATCCACCTTGCGGACCCCCCCTATCTATCTTATCCTTGCGGACCCCCCTATCTATCTTATCCTTGCGGACCCCCCTATCTATCTTATCCTTGCGGACCCCCCTATCTATCTTATCCTTGCGGACCCCCCTATCTATCTTATCCTTGCGGACCCCCCTATCTATCTTATCCTTGCGGACCCCCCTATCTATCTTATCCTTGCGGACCCCCCTATCTATCTTATCCTTGCGGACCCCCCTATCTATCTTATCCTTGCGGACCCCCCTATCTATCTTATCCTTGCGGACCCCCCTATCTATCTTATCCTTGCGGACCCCCTTTGAAAACCCCGGTTCTTATTACCTGTCTTAATACAATTATCCTTTTCAAAACAATTGTATCGTAAAAAAAGAATTTGTATATATATATATATATATATATATATATATATATATATATATATATATATATTAGTCATCAGCAGACAGATCTGTTTCGCTGTATCACAGCTCATCAGTACGGTTAGACATCCGATTGCTTTAACCCAGGATTGAAACCCGACCGAATTGGCGTCAGTCGGCTATTCTAACTGAGCTATGGGCGCTCGGCAGGATGCGGCAAACTTTTAGCGTATAATGTACCATACGCCAGTAGCCAGAGTGCACTAATTCATTACTGAATGAGTGATGTGTATATATATCTTTAAAAGAATAAGAACGAAGGAAATAATTGCAACGTTCAAAACATTAATTTAAAACTGTGTTCCATATAAAAATAGAGCAATAAATATCAATTATTACTTTAGAACATGTGCAAACTACTACAAAATTGTACATTTGGTTTCGACATTGGAAGAACAATGTGCTTTCAATTATTGTAGTTTAAGATGGCTTAAGATTATGGCTAACGTGTTCAGTAACCACTAACGGCTTAGGTGCATTTTTGCTTTACTGGAGATAAAATGATTTTAAAAAACCAAATTATGACCGAGGCTCACACCTATTCTGGCAAATTCGAACTCGGCGCAGAAAAATATCACTAATAACTTTTCTGGGTCTACTTTACGCTTACATCTTTATTTTGTATGCCGCATCCCTTCACGACGTGGGCGATCATAGCTCTCCATAACTTATCTTCAGCTCTTATCAATATGTCTTCTTACTATCGCTCCCAGTCATCGTTGTCATTTAGGCAAGCTCGTCCCGATGTGCGTTGTGGTGCATTGGATATCGGCTCGGAACGAGAAATCGGGGAGCCGAGTTCAAATTCCAGCCAAATTCATTGCATTCACTTGCGCGCAAATACCCTTGGGAAAGGTATTAATCCTTCTCTTCCCTTCAGTTATAGATTAAATAATAGGACAGATTGGGTACTAGAGCCTTGGCTGGCAACCAGTCTACCGCAGAAAGCAATGGCAACCTACTGCGGGATAATGTTCTGCCCTTCAGTCATGTCTCTTTCGAGACATGATCGCCCAAGCATGTATCACGTATGGCACTTAACCGACTGACTGAATATAATAGTTGGAATAATGATTAAGGCTTATGTTGGTCATAAAGTGGGGGATCAGTTTATTACTTCATAACAATAGGAGACCGATCCCCCACTAATTACTACATAATATAATAGATTTCTTTTCCCTTTAGCTATGAGTCAAATAACAGGACAGATTGGGTTCTATAGCCTTGGTCGGCAACCAGTCTACCGCAGAAAGCAATGACAACCTACTGCGGGATAATCTTCTGCCTAGTCAGTCATGTCTCTTTCGAGACATGATCGCCCAAGCGTGTATCACGTATGGCACTTAACTGACTGACTGAATATAATAGTTGGAATAATTATTAAGGCTTATATTGGTCATAAAGTGGGGGATCAGTTTATTACTTCATAACAATAGGAAACCGATCCCCCACTAATTACTACATAATAATATAATAAATTTCTTTTCCCTTTACCTATGAGTCAAATAACAGGACAGATTGAGTTCTATAGCCTTGGTCGGCAACCAGTCTACCGCAGAAAGCAATGACAACCTACTGCGGGATAATCTTCTGTCTAGTCAGTCATATCTCTTTCGAGACATGATCGCCCAAGCGTGTATCACGTATGACACTGACTGATTGACGTTACGTTCATTACTCACTATTTACCTCTGCCCATCTTGCCTTCACTGTGGATTTCGAGTGTCAAATTCTCCTAGCCCTCTTTCCTCGTTATTTATCTCAGATTCCAGTTATCCTTTACCATTTTTACGTGTCCATTTATGTTTTTCTTAAACCTTCCCTATTCTATGGTATTATCAGCATTCTTCATTAGAACGACATCGGTTGACTCAAGTCTTCTCTCCATCGGTGAGGAAATGGCGATTTTCTAAACGCAGCTTAGATGTGGCACAAGGCAGAAAGCATGGGACACCCAGTGAGAATCGAACTCCCAACGCAATTGGCTTGATGGCAATGACACCACGTCGAATGCCCCCATCGGTGAGTAAAATGTTCAACCATTCACTGCCATAAACAAGGCTTTATATTACAGAGCAGTTTGGCACTTGTCCTTGTTTTTAACGATTTTTCTTTTCTATTAACTAGCAGTATAGCCCGGCGTTGCTCGGGTGTAATGAAAGCTTTAAAACTAATCCATGGTCCTAGAGCTCAGACTCAGCCTAAAGAATATTTGTGTGAAGTTTGGTGAGAATCGGATAAAATTGTGGATTTGTATAAAGGACATACAGACAGATAAACAGACACACAAACATCTTGCCTTATATATATATATATATATATATATATATATATTATCGATTTTCTGCACTATTGTAAGAACTGCAACCTTGAAACTTGTGAATATCGTTTTTTATGTCTTTATGAGTGTATCAAATTTGATTAAAATCAGACCACTCCTTCTATAACCCGATTTTTTCGATTATCGATTTTCGGGGGTATCTCGACACAAAACCTAGGTAAGAACACTCGCAGACGCTTATAGTACATCTGTGTAAATTTTCAAGAAAATCGATTCAGCCGTTTCGGAATCTATAGGTAACGGATACACACAGACAAAGTTTCATTTATAAATAAGTTTAGATATTAATTATTTTCTATTCAGTTTTTCAAAGCATTCTTTCAATATTCTGATACAACTCCAGCTTTATGTCACACTTTCCATCGTATCATTAAGTACTTCGCAAATTCTCCTTAACTCTTGTTTGTGTCATTCGGCAGGATTCGAACCTGCGACCCCTATCAACATTCGAATCCTGCCTAATGACATTTTTTAACAACTTTAGCGTAAATAATCAGGCAGGTAGAAATATATATATATATATATATATATATATATATTGTTTGATTATAAACAAAATAACTTAAATACGAGTATCGATCAAAAATAATGTTCAAACAAATCATGTCGGTTGTTAAACCATTTCGTTAATCTTGAGGTTTTCCGTAACATTGTTTACAATTGTTGACATTATGGAGATGGTTACTTGCGTAGAATCGAAAATTGAGTTATACAGACTTGATTTGACTTCGTTTGGACTTATGTTTAATATTTCTAAGTAGAAATTTATAGTTTTTGAGCACGCTGATTTTTAGCTGAATTAGAGAACCGTATTAATGATATTTGTATTTAAGAAGATTAAAACAATGTTTACATTTTGGTTAATTTACGTCCAGAATCCATAGTCTACAGTCAAGAGTAAAAAATTCTTAATTTGGGATTTAAGCCATTTTTACTTGTCTGACTCTTGAATTTAAATAAAGTAGAAGTGATTTTTATTTAAAAGGCATACACACTTATTTGTTTGTTTTGAACTGCGGTATTTGGATTTTTAGTATAAAAACCTTAACAGAATTCCCTATAACTATATACAGTCGGTTTGTACAAGCCAACATTTATGATTTCTGAGCCCACGCAAATTTCAGTTCAGGTATAGAACCGTATTAAATGATAGTTGCACTTAACAGGAAATAGCAAATAAAAACCTGCGCACTCCTAATTAAAGAAAAATTAGGCGTTCACCTCTAGAAACGATGATCTGCTTTGATGAACAGAACAAGCAACAAGATTCTACATCATGATTTTCTGATAAGTACAAGGAAAGATTATTTACACTGTTCGGACCTCATTTTCGTTGCCATATTCACGATGTTTCGGCCGTTGTAGGCTCCAAACTTCTACAGAATTTCTATTCTAATTTATTTCTTCTGCTGGGATATATCGTTCTAGTTCCACGTACCATGCCTCTTCCGGGTGTCTCAATCAGTTATCTCCATTTGATTCTCCAAGTCTATTTTCACCTCTGTTGTAATCAGGTATTGAACTCATAATTGTTTGGATTCAAGCAACGATTTCATCCACTGAATCATGTGTCCTTGGACTAACAAATTTAAGCTCTCAATGCTTGTTTTTTTTAACCAGAGATCATAATTTTGCTATTGTTTTTCTCATTGTATTCATTTCTATACTTGGCTTGTTTAGGTGACTTTTGTGGACTGGCATATGCGCTGATTTCGTATTTTCCAGTGATTTTCTGTATCACTTCAATCTCCTCCCACAGTTGGCAGTGGAAGAAAAGACTTTTATAGATGAAGTAGTAAAACCTTCACTTCTACTAAGAACACTCGCAGACGCTTATAATACAACTGTGTAAATGTCCAAGGAAATCGGTTCAGCCGTTTCGGAGTCTATAGGTAACGGACACACACAGACACTAAGTTCCATTTATAAATAAGTTTAGATCTTACCCACGGTTAAAAAATGATTGGTTCGTACCTTTTATAGGAAAAAAATTAACGTGTGGTGAGCGAAATAGAACCGATCGGAATTTGAAGTCAAGTGATTCTGTTTCCAGCACTGATAACCGATTAACAATAACAAGCCATTATATATTACATTACCAAACTTGCAGCACCTGGTATTCCCAAGCAGTCACTCATCTAGGTACTGAACAGGTTTGAAGTTGCTTAACTTCGTTGACCGTAAGAGAACCGTTGTTTCAATATGATATGGCCGTAACCCTATAAAACATAAGTTTTAGGGTATGCTATATTTACGGGTTAAAGTGCTCAATATCCTCTTGCAAACCTACAATGTTCATATAATTAAATCTAAGGCCTACACGGAAATGCAAGAGTTGAATACAGCAATTTTCCTTCTAAGATGTTTACCTTCATTCTCATTTCATGTAATTTTCTCCCTTTATCTCAACTAAGGGATTTGTTCGCCACTGCTGTAATCAGGTATGAGCAAGCAGTAGTGAACAAAAAAAAAAAAAAAAAAAAAAAGGTTGAGTTAAAGAGAGATATGTACACGACATCCGGAAGTGGCATCGAACATGGAATAAGAGTTGTATACCTCAGTTATTGTAAATTTTCAGACTAGATATCAGCCCATATCTATTTGGATATATTCTGAAAGTCCACTTGCGAGCCTACTGTACAATATACGCAAGAGACCCCCCCACACACACGCTCTTTAAACTAGGTCTTGATCTACATTCCTCACGAGAGAGAATAAAACATTGATACCCTCTCACTAAATAAGACGAGAACAATTGCGATTCCAAATCGTTAATACCATACTTTCAAATTAATGCTACTTTTTATTCATTTATTTTGTATCTTTCTGACGTCAGCCGATTAACCGAACAAGAAATCTAAGGCTTTTAAATAAATCGTCAGTTAAAACTTCAATTTAACAGACGCCCCTCATAACTCCAAAAAATTGGTTAATCATTTGGTCAGATAGGATTTTTCAGTATTCTCCCAGGAAAAAAAAAGCTAATTTCAAAAGTTATCCTTAAGAAATAAAAGGAAGTTAAACTATAAAATATGAATTTAGGAACATTCAGCTAAAGAATATTGGCCTAAGGGAAACCTGTTTAAGGATATTTGTCTCAGAAATACTTGTCTATATTTGTCAATGGAATATCCGTCTAAGAATCACTTGTCTATAAGAAAATTTAATAAATTAGCAGTGTACGAAAGATTCCCTTTTGTTGATAGTCACTATGTTAAAAAATCATATTTAAAACTTATAACATTAATTACTGATGATACATGTAGTCTATAAGCATTTATCGGCAAGTTTTGTTTGTATATTAATATCTTAGACTGTAATTCTCTAGACGAATATTTCTTAGACGTACATTTTTTATACATATTTTTATTGTTTGGAACTGTGGTATTTGGATTTTTAATATAAAGTCCTAAACGGAATTTCTTATAACTGTACACAGTAGGTTTGTACAATAGAGCCAAGCAAATATTTATGATTTTTGAGCCCACGCAATAAAGTTCAGTTCAGGTATAGGACCATATTAAATGATAGTTGCACTTAACAGGAAATAGCAAATAAAAACCTGCGCACTCCTAATTAAAGAAAAATTAGGCGTTCACCTCTAGAAACGATGATCTGCTTTGATGAACAGAACAAGATTCTACATGATTTTCTGCTAAGTACAAGGAAAGATTATTTACACTGTTCGGACCTCATTTTCGTTGCCATATTCACGATGTTTCGGCCGCTGTACGCTACAATCTTCTACAGGTGATCAGAATTTCTAATCTAATCGTTTCTTTCTTCTGAGATATATTGTTCTAGTTCCACGCACCATGCTTCTTCCGGGTGTCTCAATCAGTTATATCCATTTAACTCAATTCTTCAAGTATTTCACCTCTGCTGTAGTCAGGTATTTAACTAGCAACTGTTTGGATTCAGTCAACGATTTTATGCATTGAATTATGTGTCCTTGGACTTATAAATTGAAGCTCTCAAAACATTTTTTTAAATCAGAGATCATACTAAAATTGTTATTGTTTTTCTCTAAAACTACATATTAATGGTTCTCATATTGTATACATTTCTATACATGGCTGGTTTCGAAGACTTTTGTAGACTGGCATATGTGCTGATTTCGTATTTTTCAGTGATTTTCTGTATCACTTCAATCTCATTCCACAGTTGGCAGTTACAGTGAAAGATAACTTTTACAGATGAAATAGTTAAATGTAATCTCAGCTTCTACTCTAATAGTTTCTTTCCTCGCACCTTCAGCCAGTGGAACTCCCTTCCGTTTACTTGCTTCCCTTATAGCTACAATCTTCAAAAATTCAAATGCAGCGTCAGTTACCGTCTTCTATCTTAATGAGTCCCTTTTATCTTTTATCCTTTCTTTAATACCCCCTGCACCCTGCCTTTTCTCTCACTGTAAACCCCCCGGCGCATTAGTGGCGCCCCGTCTTGCCTGAAGTGAAATCATTAAAAAGTAAATCCTAAAAATAGATGACTCGGTCTAGAAGCATTGGTCTGTAGTGAATAGCAAAAATCCAAAAAAGAACAAAAGACACTAAAAATCGATTCACACTGAATTTTCAGTGTCAAAAATGCATTCAGTATCCGCGAAAGTTCAGGTACATAAGAATTATATACCCCAGTTATTGTAATAAAGGGTTCTGTTCAAAATTCTGAGTACGTGGAGAAGGCCGGAGCGTATAACGGCCGAAACATTGTAAACAAAGTTGAGGACAATAGTCCGAAGAGTGTCAATAATGTCAATATCTGTCGCTTATTTATTTCAACAAATGTATAACATTCCTTCTGTAAAGAAAAAAAAGTATCCAAAGTGATCATCTTAAACATGTGCCAGTTTAGTTTTCAAACGATTATAACTTGATAAATAACTTGAGTTAGAACAAAGACTAGATCAGCACATATCTATTTGGATATATTCTGAAAGTCCACTTGCGAGCCTACTAATGTACGCAAGAGACCACCCTCCCTCACACGCACTTTAAACTAGGTCTTGTTCTACATTTCTCTCTCAAGAATGAATAAAAATACTTCGATATCCTCCCCCAAATAAAACCCGATAACAATTGATTCCAAATCGTTAATACCATACTTTCAAATTAATGCTACTTTTTATTCATTTATTTTGTATCTTTCTGACGTTAGCCGATTACCCGAACAAAATAAATCTAAGGCTTTGTTTTCATATTTAAATAAAAGATCACTTAAAACTTTCATTTCACCTAGACGCCCTTTTAACTCCAAAAAATTGGTTAATCATTTGGCCAGATAGAAGTTTTCAGTATTCTCTCAGAAAAAAATTTCAAAAGTTATCCTTAAGAAATAAAAAGAAAGTTAAGCTATAAAATATAAATTTCAGAACATTCGGCTAAAGGATATTGGCCTAAGGGAAATCTGTTTAAGGATATTTGTCTCAGAAATACTTGTCTAAGTCAAGAATCTAAGTCTAAGAATCACTGGTCCATAAGAAAATTTAAATTAACACTGTGTACAAAAGATTCCCTTTTGTTGATATTCACTATGTTAAAGAACGATATTTAAAACTTATAGCAACATTAATGATACATGTAGTGTATAAGCATTTATTAGCAAGTATTGTTTGTATATTGATACACTCGATGTAGGTACCTTCACTTAAATCGCTAAAAAACAACATATGAATTAAAAAGATCCCACACTTCAAACAAGCTTTTTCCATCAAAATGTTTATATTATCATTCAGAGGAAAGATCAAAGTATTTTATAATTATTAAAAGAAATTTTAATCCCTTCTACCATTTTCGAAATTTTGTCAGAAAAGTTTTTGATTTGAGTTAGCGGTTAAACAAACGTTACGACAGTTTTACAAAGGAAAACGTTATGATTGCATCACCCACTTTTTTATTGTGACAGACACTAATTTGGAAATTCTCGCAAAAATCAAATGATTGTCGGATTTTAATGAAGCTTTCAGTACTCATTTACCAATGAATTCAATCATTTTTTAAAGTTAGTTTTTAAGAATCTTGGTAAACATTTTTTAACTGTTACCTCCACGAAAATCCATGAAATTTTAATAAACTTTAATTTGTTGCAAACTATTAGTTAAACGCAGGACTTAGAGGAACATAAATCATCTACTTCTTTAATTTTAAATTTAAGAGAACTATCCGGAAATCTGCCCCAAAGAGTAAAATAAATGCAATAAAACTGATATTTAATTTCATAAGCTTTTAATTTCTGGAATAAATAAGTACATTATAGTTTTGAAGAAAAAAATTTCAATTACTAATAAAATTTTAAAAGAATTGTTTTCATTTATTTTATAATAATTCAGAAAGTTTTTAAAACATTTTAAAAATCTTAAATGTTGCCCTTCGACTTTTTTAAGTTAAAAATTGATAATTATATTGCCTATCGAAAACTGAAAAGTTTAAAATCGTTTTTCACCCATATTTTTAAGATAATTTAAACTTTTTTGTGCATTTGATATTTTTTATTGTATGGTAATTTCTATGTGCAAATTAAACGGTCCCTTACCCAAAAGGAAATGAGGACAATTTGTCCCTTATGAACGCCATACATTTTAATCACTCATCAAGAACGTCAAAACGATTTTGATTTACGACCTGTACTGGTCAAAAAGTTCAAATTTGTGATTAAGAAATAATTTTATTCTAAATTTCAAGCTATAAATATTTAATATTTATGTAAATCAGGTTAATTTCATATAAAATTTGCTAATTTTCCAAACATAATGTGCCACAGATGTACATTTTATTTTTGCAAGATTTTTAAACCCGAGAATTAACTATTGTGTACAAAAATGTGTTAATCGCTCAAAAATGGCGGCAAATTCAAAAATTGAAAAAAATCTCAAACTTTTATATTCCAATCAATATAATTTCTGTTTGAAATGCACCAGAGTATTTTGCTTACTGGAAACAGTAAATTTAATCATTTAGCTTTCAATTAGAACTAAAATAGTTTTAAATTCAATTTAAAAGTTAGTTATCGAAAATGAGTGGAGGTACGCCTAAGAAATATCCGTCTTGAGAATTACAAGCTCATGATGAGACTAATTCTCTATTTCTTAGACGTACATTCTTTAGACTAGTGTTCTGGATCCTTAAGAATAGCTATATCTGAACATAAAACATTCTTGAAGATATCCTCTCTCCAAGTGCTGAACACGCACCTTAGCATTTTATATGTATAGAAACTATTAAAATACATAGGCAAAATTTTCCAGCGTTTTATTTTATTTTTTTTTTTTTGTAAATTTATTTATGAAAATAAACAGCAGCTTTCTACTGGGTACAATCGAATTATATATAAAAATGAAATAAAGTAAAAATTAAAAAGCAACTTTAACTTTTGCACACATCTAATAATGTATACACCATAACCGTTATTTCAAAAACTATGTCCAGAAAAAAAATATGATCGTATGGTAAACTTACCAGAAAGGTGTACCTATGGCTGATAAACTGCCGTAATTCAAATTTAGTAAAATTAGTTTGTGTCATACAACAGATATATTTAGAAATAGAAGGAACATGATTCGAGAAGTACAATATCTCAATACTTAAATGACCCAAGTCTGGAGACAGTTTTGTTTTTGGATTTGTTTTTTTTAAGGAACTAAAAATGGTTTGCTAATAAAATGTTTCTTGCCTTACTTCAAGGGATAAAATGCCTGTCGGAAGGTACTTACCTCAATCTGTACGAATTCATGCAGCATGAAGGGTCCTGTTACGTGCGAAAAGGAAAAGAAATATGGCGGCTGCACCTGATTTATATGATGGCGGGTCTCGCGAAGTAACGTGAAATTCCGTTCTTCATATGCAAATAAGATGGTGCCAGCTTGCATAAAAAGCCTGTTTTCGGGGAACGTGTTTTTTTTTTCTTTAACGTACAATATTGAGACGTGACGTTAAAAAGAACGAAAATCAAAACCACACTTCGTCTTCCTTTTTTCTCGTAGCCTTTACGTGCTTTTAGTAAGTCGATAATGCCAATATGTACATCAATGGAACAGGTTGCAGAATTTTTTTTCAAGAACATAAGCTAAAAATAAAGTTCCAATTAACTTGGCGTCGAAGGAATTTGTCCTTAAAGGGTTTGGCTGAGGTGTGTGCTACATACGTCTTTCCCATTATCCTTTACCGGTTGTCAGTATTTCCACTTTGTAAACGGCGTAGGGAGGCGATCGAGCGTTTGCTATTCTCCATTCTGTGGAGAGGTAGCAAACACTACGTCGACAAACGTGTCTGTTACCAACGTCCGTGTCATGGGGGTCTGGGAATGCCATACTTGATGGGCCATAAGGTTGCGTCAAGGTTGGTTTTTCTCAGACGTGCAATTTTGGAAGACTCATTGCTGAGGGGGATAGTAAGGGACATGTTCCTTAGCCTTACTATCACTCCCCGATCTCGAGGTGGTGCCGTAAGCCTCGAGGGCGATCGAGTTTTCTCCTCGAATGTCTGGCGGCCCTGTGGGCCATTCCACAGTCCAGTGACCTTTCACGGCCTAGGAGAGTCTCCTATCGTGGGTTAGTGGAGGGCGTTGCGAAGGATTCATTACGTGATGTGTTCCGTGCATTCGACTGCGACAATGTGTCGTCCGCGTTTTCTGGGATGAAGGGTATGGTGTTTCTGTTGCTTCTAGCCACGGCTCGAATGGTGTTTTGGACGACGCGAACGGAGGAAGTCTTGCGAGGTCAGTGTCTTTCACATCAGGATCTGATCCGATATTTTGAGCATCAGCTCAAAATAATAATTAGAACTGATTGGAAACGTTTGACCTCGACAGATTTCAACAAAAGGTGGGTAAATGTGGCAAGCCTGGTTCGCGTGAACGGCTTTCTCTTTTATGATCCAAGTCGAGATTCCCAAATTCACCAGTTTGTTTTGGCCTCCTTTTATCTCGGCTGGTTCAGCCTTTTATTGTCCCATTCCATTAATTTTTCTAACCCCTCCCCACTCTTAGCGAGTGTGCTTCTTGATTTCGCCGTATGGCTGAATACAGCGGCCACTCTTTTTTCTGGGATGGACGGGTCTTACTAACATTGTTTATTATTTTAGTTTAAAATTTGTATTTTTAGTTTGTTTTGGGGCTCATTCCCCTCCCATCATTTCATATTTCATTAAATGTTTTATTATGTTCATTAAATGTATATTAAATACATCATTAAATATATCATTAAATGTTCATTAACTGTATATAAATGTTTTATTACGTTCATTAAATGTATAAAAACACATTTTTAGTGTCATGGGTTTTATCCCTGTTTTTAGGTGCCTCTCGTAAATATGTGGTATTATGGTGTATGAAGGTTCGGGAGATGATGGATGGGTTCTTTTGGTGATTGAGCAAATTGTAATGAGTGAATGGGTCGTATAAGTGTTTAGTTAGGTACAGGATAGTTATGTGAGTACCACCCTCTAACCCTCCTTTTTTCGGCCTTGTGCTATAATTTGTATATTTAATACGAATAAATATTGACAACTAAGAGAAGGGTATGATTCTGATTAGCTAGATTTAAGATAGTTATTGTTGACCAAGCTCAGTTTTGTCCCTCCCTCCAAACACTGGCCTTGTGCCAAAATTATATTTTGTTACAATAAATATTGACAACTAAGAGGGGTAACGGAAGGTCAAGTAACGACGTCGTAGTTACAAAACAGTGAATGTTGTATTATAATTTCAGCTAAAATATCAGCCAATAGATTAACGAGGGGTGAATACTGATTTTCTAAGCGCAGCTTAAATGTGGCACAAGCTCGAAAAGATGCGGCACCCAGTGATGATCGAACTCACTACTCAGTTGCTCAATCACGCTGAACAATGGTTCTAGTTCGATCGCCGTCGTTAAACAGCGTCGATCTCGGTCAGAACTTGGTTGGCGCACTGCTTGGAAACACCTGGTACTGTACTCAACTTCCTACAACCTGAAATATATTTCGGCTGTATTTAACACACAAAGGGTTGACAAGCCGTAAAAACAACCAATCTTGCAAATCGTAAAAACTAGATTTATAGGTATTTAAAAGTGTGCCCAAGACTTAAAGTGGGTTTAACGACCATATCGTGGAAAAATTGATCAAACCCTCTTGACATTTCCTCTTTTGGGGACGCATCAGGCGTCGGGCAATATAAACCCAGCATCCCAAGAAAGAGAGAGGTACGGCCTTGGAGAAGGACGTCTAGGAAGCCTAGATTTATATGGCCTGAACGAATAACGAATAAGAACTGTTTACCTTTAATATTTCAATGCAAGTCTTTAATATTTTATATCGACCGAGATACGTACCGTTGACTGATGCAACCCCTCATATCATTGACAGAATTTATTAAACAAATTATATTTATTTTTGTATAAATAAAAATGATGAAGAAGGCTGGTAATCCTGTCTTCTTAAACTTAACTAGCCACAACTACTGACCCAAATTGCAATAAAGTGCCGTACGTGATACACGCTTTGGGAGATCATGTCTCGAAAGATACATTACTGATTGGGCAGAAGATTTTCCCGCAAACTTTCTGCGGTAGACTGGTCGCCAACCAAAGATATAGAACCCAATCTGTCCAGTTATTTGATCCATAGCTGGAGGGAAGAGATGGATTAATATCTTTCCCAAGGGTATTTGCGGGAAAGGTATTAATCCGTCTTTTAAATATGTTACTATCATCTAATGGTGATGAGTTCAATCCTTGGAATTGGTAGTGACGCGCCAAATCTAACAAGAAAGAACAATATTATAATGACCAACAGATCAATCGACAAAACCCACTTCGGGTTCCTTGGTGGTGAATTACAAGAAGACAAGGAAGCCAAACATTTCTATCATTTGACGCTGAATGTGTTTCTTCTGCTTCAGATTAATAATTCATTTTAGACCGTTTCTCATTTACTTCGAGGTCTTTCATAAGATTCCCCCACCAATTGGAGTAGATAGACTAAACTATCGCCCGGTTTCACACTCCACCCACGTCTATTGAACAGGTGAAGAGGCTCATCCCTTGTTTCCTGTTTAGGATGTGGTTTCCGGCTTTCTCTTTTCCAATCTTTTCACTCTTTTCTTTTTTTTTTCTTAATTGGAGTAGATAGACTAAACTATCGCCCGGTTCACACTCCACCTACGTCTATTGAACAGGTGAAGAGGCTCATCCCTTGTTTCCTGTTTAGGATGTGGTTTCCGGCTTTCTCTTTTCCAATCTTTTCACTCTTTTATTTTATTTTATTTTATTTTTTTCAATTGGAGTAGATAGACTAAACTATCGCCCGGTTCACACTCCACCCAGGTCTATTGAACAGGTGAAGAGGCTCATCCCTTGTTCCCTGTTTAGGATACGGTTTCTGGCTTTCTCTTTTCCAATATTTTCACTCTTACGTAGCCCCTTGCGCATCAGTGGCGTTACCGCCTTGCTTGGGGTGATATGATTTTAAAAAAAAAAAGAATCAACGATATTATTTGTCCTGATCTGGCAGTTCGACTTCAGTTACTTACCCACCACCGTAAGGTTGCCTGTCTGTATCTTTTCCAGAACTTCTTTCATAGTAATTGTTCGGATGAAAATATTTCTAGAAAAGACACAGACAAGCAACCTTACGATGGTGGGTAAGTGACTGGAGTCGGGTAATAATTGTTCAGATGTAGAGCGCACAGCCAGAGAAAGGACAAGACTAGTGCAGGTTCATATAAAACCGGAACAAGGAACGTGATGTTTATGCTCAGGAAGAGCAATACAATATCAGAAGGACATGTTCCTGTCTTTTATAGACTACGCAAAGGCGTTCGACAAAATACGCCACAAAGACTTGATAGAGATGCTCGGCAACCTCGACGTATTCGGGAAAGACATCAGAATAATCAAGAATCTATACTGACAGCAAACCGTCTGCATAGGGACAGGAAATGAATTCAGCAGATATACAAAAATAGAAAGGGGTGTAAGACAAGGATGTGTCTTCTCGCCGGATCTTTTCAATCTGTACAGCGAAACCATTCTGAGAGAACTAGAAGTCCTGCCAGTATTCGTCATTGGCAGCCACAATCCCAACAATATAAGATAGCACGGTGCTGATAGCAGTTATGGAAAGGAAAACACAGGACCTCCTACAGAAGGTAGCAAAGGAAAGCGAGAAGAAAGGACTAAATATAAACTTCAAGAAAACTGAATGCCTGGTCATCAGCAAATAGGGGAATCCAAAATGCCAACTGCAGGTCGGGGATACCAAAATCAAGCAGTTGCAGAAATTTAAACACCTAGGAAGTTTTCTGAAAGAGGACGGAGAGTGCGACACTGAGATCAGAAGGCGTATTAGGATGGTCAAGGACGTATTTCAAGAGCTAAGCAGAGTATTGAGAAACAGAAAGATTTTGGTTCAAAACAAAGAGCACTGGTCTATTATGTGATATTTGTCCTCATCTATGGCAGCGAATGCTGGACAATCTCTTCAAATATGAAGGAGAGACTCGAAGTAACAGAAATATGGTTCTACAGAAGGATGCTGAGGATACCATGAAACGACGAGGTTTTGGAGAGGATCCAAACGAAAAGGAAACAATACCAGGAAGAAACAGCTGAAGTTTCTGGGACACATAATGAGAAAGGAGGGTTTGGAGAATCTGATACTCACTGAACGGACAGAGGAAATGAGAGACAGGGGAAAGCAACGCCAAACATACTTAATGGGTTTAAGCAAGTGGATGACGGAGCAGTCTTAGAGATATATCATGAGGAAAAATGTTCAGAGCAACAAGGAATGGGGGGTAAATAGAGGTTCATGATTGCCTACGTCCCGAAAGGACACGGCACACCAGGAAAGAAAAAGAATTGTTCCGATGAGCTCTTCGCTATGATACCTAGAATTTATGAATTCAAGCACAATATTAGACTGGCGGCTAGGTCTTATCGATTTACAGTATCAGCTGAACGTAGCCGTAAGTTCTATGCTAACAGTTTCTTCTCTTACCCTTCTCGCTTGTGGAACTCCCTTCCGGCTCTGTGCATTCTACTTAACTTCAATTTCCAAAATTTTAAATGCAAAGACAATCGTTATCTATTGTCCTCCTGATTATTCCTTTTTCTTCCCGTTAATTATTAACGTTTCTGTTCCTCATTCTCCCCCACCCTGTAACCTCTTTGTGCCTTAGTGGCTTTACTGCCTTTCATGGGGTGATACCGATATAAAAAAAATGAGACAGTTTATTTTAGTGAAGTAAAAAATAAGAAATTTCTGACTTAAAATTGTGCATTCAAATTTTATTTTGAACTACAATATTTTAAGTAAGAAATTGCTTATGTTTTACTTTACTAGAAAATCTTGTCCTTTACTTTTCCAGGTTTAATAATTTGTCCCGTTCTTTTCCAGGTTTAATATAATCTTAATAATATTACTTTTCATTTGCGCATGTTCCATGTAATCCATGAATTTTCCAAACATTGCAATTAATTTAATATAAATTTAATCCTGAAAACCGCATTCAAAAATATTAAAAAGAAAGAAAAATTATATGGAATTGATTAAAAAACAATAAAAAATTGATTATTTTTAATTAATTCTGATAATCAATTCTGATAAAATAAGTAATAAGCAAAGTTTGATTGACAAAGAAAAAAGATATCAGAATTTAAATGTTGAAAACCGAATGCAAAACTATTAAACAGAAAAAGGTAATAAAGAATAAAATATATTAACAGAAGCGTTAGTCACTCACTTAATGTACTTATGCAGTTAGTCTCCCTTTTCGGAATTCACATATTTTGATGTAACTTTTCTACTGAACCAAAATTCAAAACTTTTTTTTTCAAAATGTAACTAAGGAAGTGACCTATCTGACTCTGTAAACTGTTTGAAATTTGGTTAAGAACAGAATTAGTCGTGAATCTTGAAAGCTGCCGAGATTCATTCAATGTCGGACTTAAGAATATATTCAGCTACTGCTGTTGTTGTATGATAAGAGCTCTATTCATCCAGTAAAGCTTTCGTTCATATCTGACCACTGAAAATTACTTCCTTCTTGATTTTCCAGTGCTTTCCAGGTTCAAATCATAAGTAATATATTTACACCATACATATAAAGGTCCTGTCAGTAATGCTTGTATTAATTCCTGACCATTGACAATCCCTTTTTTCCTACTTTCATTGAATCATTATTTTTATCTTATTAATTCCTATAGAAATTTAAATTAAGTAAAAGAAGAAATATTTAAAAATAAACACTCGATGCGACAAAGAACAACGTGCCAATTTCGAACCAAAATAAAGACCAAATAATAGAAATTATAAAAACTACAAAGATGAAGATATTCAACGTCTTAGATTAGTTTTTATTTTTTTCTTTATTATGTGAGGAAGTCAGAAAATTTCAAAAAAACTTTCTTAAATTCATTCACTGTTGACTACAATAAAAGGTTAAATCATTATTATTAATAATAATATCTGTCCGTCAGTTAAGGACCATACGTGATACATGCCTGGGTGATCATGTCTATTTCGATGACGACCGACAGGGTAGATTTTCCCGCAGTAGGTTGCCAACTCTTTCTGTGGTACAATAGTTGCCAAACAAGACTATAAATGCCAATCTGTTCTGCTATTCAATTCCTTTATCCAGATCAGTCAGTTAAGTGCTATACGTGATACACGCCTGGGTGATCATGTCTCTTTCGATCCATGACCGACTGGGTAGATTTCCTGCAGTAGGTTGCCAACTCTTTCTGTGGTAGACTGGTTGCCAAACAAGACTATAAAAACCAATCTGTTCTGCTATTGAATTCCTTTATCCAGATCAGTCAGTTAAGTGCTATACGTGATACACGCCTGGGTGATCATGTCTCTTTCGATCCATGACCGACTGGGTAGATTTTCCTGCAGTAGGTTGCCAACACTTTCTGTGGTAGACTGGTTGCCAAACAAGACTATAAATGCCAATTTATTCTGCTATTCAATTCCTTTATCCAGATCAGTCAGTTAAGTGCTATACGTGATACACGCCTGGGTGATCATGTCTCTTTCGATCCATGACCGACTGGGTAAGTTTTCCTGCAGTAGGTTGCCAACTCTTTCTGTGGTACAATAGTTGCCAAACAAGACTATAAAAACCAATCTGTTCTGCTATTGAATTCCTTTATCCAGATCAGTCAGTTAAGTGCTATACGTCATACACGCCTGGGTGATCATGTCTCTTTCGATCCATGACCGACTGGGTAGATTTTCCTGCAGTAGGTTGCCAACTCTTTCTGTGGTAGACTGGTTGCCAAACAAGACTATGAATGCCAATCTGTTCTGCTATTCAATTCCTTTATCCAGATCAGTCAGTTAAGTGCTATACGTGATACACGCCTGGGTGATCATGTCTCTTTCAATCCATGACCAACTGGGTAGATTTTCCTGAAGTAGGTTGCCAACTCTTTCTGTGGTAGACTGGTTGCCAAACAAGACTATAAATGCCAATCTGTTCTGCTATTCAATTCCTTTATCCAGATCAGTCAGTTAAGTGCTATACGTGATACACGCCTGGGTGATCATGTCTCTTTCAATCCATGACCGACTGGGTAGATTTCCTGCAGTAGGTTGCCAACTCTTTCTGTGGTAGACTGGTTGCCAAACAAGACTATAAAAACCAATCTGTTCTGCTATTGAATTCCTTTATCCAGATCAGTCAGTTAAGTGCTATACGTGATACACGCCTGGGTGATCATGTCTCTTTCGATCCATGACCGACTGGGTAGATTTTCCTGAAGTAGGTTGCCAACTCTTTC